>RDPX01000077.1:811843-880533 GCA_003991215.1 Morbakka virulenta | reverse complement strand
TATGGAAGGAGAAAAAATGGCCAGAGGACTGGGTCAACTCCATTTTCATCCCCATCCCGAAAAAAGGTGACACCCTGCAGTGCAACAATAACAGAACGATCACACTTATTTCTCACAGTAGCAAAATCCTCTTGAGAATCATCGCAAACAGAATGGAAAAAAAATTGGAGACCGAAATAGCTGAAGAACAACCTGGATACAGGCCTGGAACCGGGACTAGGAATCAAATCCTTAATTTGAAAATGGTGATCGAGAAGTGCAAAGAGCACAACAAGAAGCTATATCTCTGTTTCATTGATTATAGCAAGGCATTCGACACAGTGGACCACAACCTCCTCTGGAGAAACATGAATGATATGGGCTTCCCGCAGCATTTAATACTCCTACTGAAAATGATGTACGAGAAGCAGAAAGCAGCAGTCAGAACGTCATATGGTCTGATGGAATGGTTCAGAATTGGACAAGGTGTTAGACAGGGATGCATCTTATCCCTGCACCTATTCAATATATACTCTGAAACTATTATGAGCAATGCGCTGGAAGATTTCAATGGCAGTGTCACAGTTGGTGGACGACCTATCACTAACTTGAGATATGCAGATGACACCGTGCTAATTGCGGGCAGCATGAATGAACTGCAAGAGCTTGTAGAAAGAGTCAGAATACATAGTGAAGCTGTGGGACTTTTCCTGAACACCAAAAAAACTAAATTGATGAAAATTGTAAGAAATCCAGCAGACGAAAATGAAGATCACATCTCTATCAATGGAGAACCAATAGAGAACGTCCAGAAATTCATCTACCTCGGAGCAACTTTCACCAACGACTATGACGACTCCATTGAAATTAAAAGAAGAATCGGAATTGTTAAGAATGTAACCGTAGCCCTAACAAACATCTGGAAAGATAGAAGCATCTCACTGAAGACAAAGAAGAGACTACTGAACTCAATGTTGTTTTCCATCGCTTGCTACGGGTCAGAATGTTGGACCCTGAAAACCTCTGACATCAAGAAAATTGAAAGTTTTGAACTATGGTGCTACCGAAGACTACTCCGCATTAGCTGGGTTGAAAATATCACAAACGAAGAAGTTATACGAAGAAGTGGCTGCAAAAGAAGGCTGATGGATATTATAAATGAACGGAAATTGACATCCATTGCTCACGTCCTGCACCGCGAGCACCTTACCAAGCTACTGCTCACTGGGATGGTATATGGACCTAGAGGAAAGGGCCAACCCAAGACACGCTACTCAGACTCCATGAGGAAGATTTGTGGAATTTCGATGGCGAGGATGGCTCAGGACCGAGAGAAGTGGAGAAACATGATGCAGAGGGCCACGGCAGGTCGAACACGACCAATCCGTTGATGATGATGATAATGAAGTAACATTTAAGGAGAAAACTTTGTACATTCAAGGCGAGTGACACTGAGAATGCAAATCTAGGTATCAAACCAATTTCCATTGCTGAAAGCAACAAAAATAAAAACATTTTTCTTCTCACCAATTCCCTAAGTTTAATGGAGCATGATTCGGGTACTGACATTATGATCCATACAATTTATTCAAACCCCACCAATCATGTCCTTCAAGAATTCTCTAATTTGTTAGTGGTTTTGGAGAAAACAAGTGCTTTGTTTATCACACTACAGAAGATTTAACTGTGACACATTGAATAAAAAATCTCACAGTTTCTCATCTACTGTCTAATCAAAAGTTCCAACACTGAATTAGGCAATACATATTTGAGATTAAAAAATAAAAGTAGTGGCGAGGGGTCTCTTTATTTATCAGTAACTCCCAACATTTCAGCATGTATCTAGGACAATTATGAACATCTGAACAGGTGTGAAGAAACAACTTTTACTGCAACAACACAAATATATCATGTCTGCTAAACCTTATGCAATGAGCACCATATATCCATATTATATCCATGATTCAAAGGGCAGTACATGTGATATGAAGCACTTAATGATGGAAAAACAATGCTGCTGCACAAAGTAAAAAGAATTACTGAAGAACAAATGAAAAGATGAAGTAAGGAAGATCAGAAAACAAATGATGAAATTGAATCTCTAACAAAGAAAAAGAAAGGAAATCCCCTGGAAGAAGACATCTATGTAAAACTTCATTTTATCATGATAAACAGTTTGGTGAAAAAAGAAGTCATCCCTATTGAGGTGTAAGTTAAAGGAACAGCAAAAATAAACGCTGTTCCTTTTCCCATTTAGCAGCTGAGCTGGAAGTATAAAAAAATATGTCAAATACTGAAAGAAACGAAAACCTCTTTGTTTGGTGGAAACAAAGAGGGTTTTTCTATTTTGTCATACTTCACAACTTGCCTAACTATGCCAAGTGTATGCTCTGAAATGCTATTTTCAAAGCTCATAATATTTCAAAATAAAAGCACTCACAACTTTTACCTCAAAATAGCAGAAGGCATCCAAAGATCTTGAAATCCAAAGATGGCATGGGAAAGAGCACCTCTTTGGCCTTGGTTTGCAATTTTTTGGGGGATGGTGTCTTGATAAAATGACCAGTGGTAATCACCTTATCACCACTATTTTCTTATTAGTAGCAGTGGGCTATATGAGCAAAAAAAAATAGATTTCTGTGGCAACTTGTTTAAATGCACCATTTCATCCCAAGAAGTGGAAAAATAGCAAAGAAATTGGATTTGGACCAAATTTCATGGTTTGCCAGGACAAAATCTAAATTTGCCCTATGAGGTTACAAATACGGAGAATTATCTGTTGGTAAGTTTAAGCACACTTTGTTGCATGAATTTTGTCTGAAATTAAATGCAATTCTGAGAGGTGTTGTCTGGGAGATTAAATGCAAGTCTGAGGTGTTGTCTTACACCATTTTGTGTGGCACGAGGAAATTGACGAGGAGTATGACAAAGAAAGGGCAGAGAATTTGAGGGAAGAACAAGAGTGGCAGAGGTTAGCAGAGCTGGAAGATTTATTTATCAATGATCCTGAGTTTCATGAAACATTCATGAGAAGTAGCAGGAGAGGAGCACCTGCTGAAAGGATGGCCATGGTTGATTGTGGAATTCAGGTGAACAGCAGATTGGATGATAAACCACAACTTCGAAAAAATAGAAACACAACTGACAATATCAAAGATGTGATTGCAACAGTCAGTTATTGATCAGGAATTTCTGTGCCAAAGGCCAGAGTGGCTGTTCAGACTGTGTGTGAAAAACTTTACAATTATACCTATTATCTTGAACCACCCAAGCCACTTGAAACTATTAATGAAGAGGGTGAAAACATGGAGCCAGCAAGTAAATACCCACATACTGCTGATGATTACACAAAATATAAATATGTTCTTCCTCAAGCCAAAGCTGTGAATGAGTTCAAGCACAAAAAAGCATTGCAACAAGAAATTGATGCCACAACGAGTTTGATACACAAATCCAGTGAAAGTAAAGTAACACTTCATTATGACACAACTTCTCATTCCCGTATTGACAGTGAGTGGCCTGCACTAATTTTTAATTTCATGAACAATGACTCAAAGATGTGTCAAATAATACAGTTGCAGCTTCTGTTTTTTGCTTTTGAAAATAGAGAACAAATTGTAAAACTCATTGTTGAAACATTGCATCGTTTAGCACCAACCACCACTGGTACATACACAGCAACAAACATGTGGACAATGATTGATGCATTCATGACTGATGCAGTAAATAGAAATATGAAGATAGAATTTGAAGTTGCAAATGTGTTGAAATCAAGTCATATTCCTCTCCATTTGTTGTGTAAGGGTCACACTTGCGAAAAATTTGATGAAATGAACAGGAAGTGTTTGGCTGCCATTGAGGCAAAGATAAAAATACGAGAAACGCTAGAAATGAGAGAGCCACAACTTAGGCCATTTTTGAGACAGAAAAAGTGTGTTGTTATGGATGTTGTTGTACCAGTTCTTCTCAAACTGGTGTCCCAAGATGCAAATGCAAGGTTGTCATCACTTGCTGATGAATTTGAACTGATTTTGGAGGAAAACAGGGTTTATAAAACATACAGTTTGTACAAAGAACGTCGGTTTACCAAACTTGGATATGCAGGATCATACTTAAAAAAAGCACTTGCTCGCACTTCCAAAAACAATCTTCTTGCCCATGCATGCAGGATATACCTGGAAAGTGATTTTATAGCAGCTGCACTGAAAGCTCTTTCCAACTTTTGCTTCAGAGTAACAATGCCTTTTTTGAACTGTGTTGAGAGGGCAGTGTTAGGTTTGTTGTCCTAAGCTATTTCTTAGTGTTTTTGAGGTGGATCCTCAAAGCAGAAAAATATAAACGTTCTTTCAACGAAAAGCATACATCCGGGAACTGTCGATACCCGGATATTATTTTATTGATATTCATCAGACACAATAGATGTCACCACAATACATGGTTACCGGGTACACAGAGTTATGCTACAACATATCCTCCCCATTAAGTTTGAAACACAAATGTTGAGAAAATTACCAGTTAACTACAAAGTTACAACTAAATCTAAAAAATGTTCGTACCAACACAAATGTTCACAGTTCAATGTCCTTTAAGTGTAGTAAAATGTTACTTAATAAACAATGTCCTAGTCCAACTATATAGAGTACTTAATCACTATTAAGATATAAGTTCAGTCTTTTGACTGGTTTGCGAACCCGAGAACTACGACGTAATTCCGGTTGAGCCGCAGGGTTTGCGGGTAGCGCTGGGTTATTTGCAGGAAGCGCAGGGTTAACCGATTCGGATCGAGATGGAGATCTTAGACGTCCCGGAACAGATTTGGGTTGAACATCACCGGGTGGTGGTTCTCGATTTTCCGGTTGTTGCTGCTGTGGACGAAATGTAGGTATGGAATCGGGACTCAGAAGCTCTAAATCCTCACATGGTTGATCTACATCTGGTGAATCGCAACGCCTCTCTCGGATATGATCAATGTGTCGCTTGAAGATACGACCATCATGCAACTGAACAGTGTATGATAACGGACCGTTCACAGAAATGATTTCACCTGAAAGCCAGTTGCTCTCGTCATGTATATGAACATAAACTTTGTCACCAATGTCAAATTTACGTTCTCGAGAATGCTTGTCATGTCTGTCCTTCATGGCAGATTGTTTCATGAAGACAGATCCTCGTGCGTCCGGTGTCAGCAGAGATATACGCGTACGTAAACGTCGGTTCATAAGCATCTCTGATGGTGATTGTCCAGTAGTAGCATGCGGAGTTGTTCGGTACGATAGCAACAATCGAGATAATCTTGTTTCCAGACTACCGTCAACGAGTCGCTTAAGTCCATGTTTCACAGTACGAACTGCTCGTTCTGCTAATCCATTCGAGGATGGATGGTACGGAGCAGTTAACACATGTTTGATACCGTTTTCAGTCGTGAATGTTTTGAATTCTGATGATGTAAAGCACGCACCATTGTCACTCACTATGATGTTGGGCAGACCATGTGTTGCAAAGCTCTGTCTCAGCTTTTCGATTGTTGTCGAAGAAGTGGAAGATGATGTTATATGAGCATCTATCCATTTTGAATGTGCGTCAACAATGACTAGTATCATCTTGCCTTGAAAGGGTCCAAGATAGTCAATATGAACGCGACACCAAGGTTTATCGGGCCACTCCCATGGATGCAATGGTTGTGAGGGTGGCAACGGTCGTGATCGTTGGCAAGTGTTACAGTTTTTTACTTTGTTTTCAATGTCCGCATCCTGATTAGGCCACCATACATATGAGCGAGCCAACGACTTCATGCGTGTCATGCCTGGATGTGTGTCGTGTAACAGTTCGAGAACTTTCAATCTACAGTCAGTAGGTATGATAACTCGAGCTCCCCATAGAACACAATCGTCCTGAATACTGAGCTCATTCTTGCGAGACTCGTAAGGATGGTATTGTTCACGTTGCGAATTATCAATCGTTGCTGGCCATCCGTCTAGCACGAATTTATGTACTTGGGATAAAACTGGGTCACGT
The DNA here is from genome assembly GCA_003991215.1 of Morbakka virulenta. Classification (NCBI taxonomy): domain Eukaryota; kingdom Metazoa; phylum Cnidaria; class Cubozoa; order Carybdeida; family Carukiidae; genus Morbakka; species Morbakka virulenta. The sequence continues at coordinate 874,539 of RDPX01000077.1, read as the reverse complement.
CTTGTCGCTTTCCTGATTGTTCTTACGTTCATGACAGTGTTGTCCATGTTTTCCAACATGTTCACGACGTCCCCTGGTGTTGGTGAATAGCTCGTTGTTGTCGATAATGGTAATCTGCTTAGAGCGTCTGCATTGGAGTGATCTTTTCCCTTGCGGTACACAATTGTGTAGTCGTATGCGGATAGCATTAATGACCATCTGATCAGTCTTGGAGACGCGGTCAACGGTACTGATTTCATCTCACTCAACAATGTGAGTAATGGCTTATGGTCGGTCACTATGCTGAAATGTTTACCAAAAAGGTACTGGTCGAAACGTTTAACGCCATATACGATCGCAAGTGCCTCTTTGTCGAGTTGCGAGTAGTTACGTTCAGATGCGTTCATTGTCTGCGAAGCATACGCTATAGGTTTTTCTGAACCATCAGGCATCTTGTGTGACAAAACACATCCCACTGCGTATGGCGAAGCATCACATGCTAATATGATCTCCTTGTTGGGATCGAAATGTGTGAGCACACGGTCAGAAGTCAGAAGACGCTTAGATTCGTTGAATGAGTCATCTTCCTCCTTGGTCCAAGTCCAAGAAACGTCTTTGCGAAGAAGATTATGCAGTGGTGCTAATACCGTAGACAAGTTTGGTAAGTATCTACCATAGTAGTTTAACATACCTAAGTATGCTTGCAGTTCTTTCTTGTTCGATGGTGTCGGAGCATTGTTTATCGCGCTCACCTTGTCGTCGGTCGGATGAATACCGTTTGCGTCGATTCTGTGACCTAGGTACGTCACACTCGGTTGCAAGAACTGACATTTGTGTAGCTTTAGTCGCATGCCGGCTGACTCTAATCTCGTGAGCACTTTATCCACGTTGGATATGTGTTCATGTAATGTTGAACCCGTTATGATGATGTCATCTTGATAGACCGATACATGTTTCAGTCCTTGGAACATGGTGTCCATAATGCGCTGAAAAATCGCGCTGCCGGATTTTATGCCAAATGGCATACGATTGTACGTGTACAACCCCCTGATTGTGTTGATAGTGACAAACTTCTGTGATTGTTCATCCAATGGAACCTGGAGATATGCGTTGCTCAAATCTACCTTCGAATACAATACTCCGCCTGATAATTGCACATAGATGTCCTCGATTCGAGGTAGCGGGTATGGATCAAGTTCAGAGACCTTGTTTATAGTGACTTTGTAATCACCGCAAATACGAATGGACTGATCTGTCTTCACGACAGGTACGATAGGGCTTGCCCATTCCGAAAAAGCTACTGGACGAATAATCCCTTGTTGCTCAAGTCGGTCAAGTTCCTTCTCGATGCGTTCGCGCAGGGCATATGGGACCGGTCTCGCTTTGAAAAAACGCGGGCTTGCCTGCGGATCAACTCGGAGTGATGCATGCGCACCCTTAATCTGACCTATTTCATCTTTGAACACATCATTATGTTTATCTAAAACTGCTTGCAGTTTAGAACCTGATACCTTGTTAACTGAACGACCTTTGACCTGCTCAGCCCAATCAAGTTTCAATTTAAACAACCAATTTCTGCCCAGGAGTGACTGTTTATCTCCTGGGGTTACTAACAAAGGCAATTTCACAGTTTGGTTGTTATGTTGTACAATAACATCAGCTTGACCCATAATTACAAGCTTATCACCAGCATAAGTCTTAATGCCAGGATCAGGAATATTCACAAGTGTTACATTGTTCAAATGTTTGTTTAGAGTAGTCTCCCCAATAATGGTGAATGCTGCACCAGTATCTAGTTCAAAAGGTATTGTCTGACCTTCAACATCAATGTTGACAAATATAGGGTCAATGTTTATGTCATCACTTAAGTGATACATGTCATAGTGTTCGCCAGTGTGGTCATAGTGTTCATCAGTTTGACCATAATGTTCATCAGTTTGTTGCTTATGCAGCTCAGAGTGTTCTCGTGTTAAACTGTTAACCCCCTTACCAGACATACATACCTTGGCGAAGTGGTTACGTTTGTTGCACTTACTACAAATCTTGTCACGTGCAGGACAGTTCTTTATATCGTCGTGCCACTTTCCACCGCAGAATTTACAACGTTGTTGTGAATGTTTGTTGTTGTTCCGTTTTTGAGAATGTCCGTTGTTGTTCTGTTTCCGATATTCCGGAGTCTGCGTTGGTTTCTTCTTGAACTGCTTCGGCGTTGTGGATACAGCATTAATGTTCGGTCTTTCCATAACAGCAGCTTGTGCATTCGAGAGTTCTAAAGCACGTCCGCGTTTCAATATGTCCGTCAGGGATAAGTTTTTTTCCAACGCCTCACGTCTGAGTTTAGGATTGAGACATGTTCTTATGATGTGAGATTTAATTGTTCTGTCACGATCGTCAAACTCACATCTGTTGGCCATGTCTATTAATCGTGTGTGGTATGCAGACAGTGACTCACCCTGATGTTGTTTAGACTCGTGGAAAAGGAAAGTTTCATACTCCACGTTCTTTTGTGGCATGAAGTGTTCATTCAGGTATCGTTTGCCAGCCACATAATCATTTTCACCTTCCAGTTTTACAATTTGAAACGTGTCGTATATGTCATGAAGCTTTTCACCGCCGCAGTGAAGCAATAATGCGAGCTGTCTAGCTGGGTCTTCTATGTTTAACGCCAAGATCATGTTTTCAAAGCGTTTCGTGTACTTGGTCCACCGTACTGCAGTTGAGCTTGATATTTCACAGTCAAATTCAGGAAAGTTCGGCAAAGCCATTGAAGCCGCCATCTTGATTCCGTTGTTCTGATCACAAAATGTTTTTCCAACGAATTTCAAGAAATTCCCACTGTTTCAGCAAGTCACACTAATAAAAATCCGTTCACAGGTTTCAGAGTTCCACAAATCCTCGTCGCCATATGTTAGGTTTGTTGTCCTAAGCTATTTCTTAGTGTTTTTGAGGTGGATCCTCAAAGCAGAAAAATATAAACGTTCTTTCAACGAAAAGCATACATCCGGGAACTGTCGATACCCGGATATCATTTTATTGATATTCATCAGACACAATAGATGTCACCACAATACATGGTTACCGGGTACACAGAGTTACGCTACAACAGGCAGATAAGAGTCACTTGGTGGAAATTCTTCCAAGCTTGCACAATGACCTGAAACAAGGGAAGCTCTGTTCTGATTGACTTACCCAATTTCATGTCCCCTGGACTCATGTAAATATGGATGCACAAGTGCCAAGCAGTGAACTTGACTTTCATTTGATCAGGTGTATTTGCATTGAAGCAGCTAAAGGACTACAGTTGCAGTGTTTGAGAGAATATTGGGATGAAAACCCATACCTGAGAACCACTGCTATCCAAAAGCTAACTCCGGGAACAAAGATTGTACCTGCCCACAGAAAACATGGAAACTGAGCAAACTCTTGCCAAATTTGGAAATATTGCAGCAGAATCAGCTCAGCATTTGAATAGATTCTTCAAAGCTAAACGTATTAGAGATGACACCATGTTGGAATCAAAAGGGGAAAAAAGTGGTCCAGTCAACAGAAAAAGCATGCAAACAATCTATAAACTGCTTGACAGTATGGAGGCCAGTTGGACAGAGTCTCAAAAAGCTGCCCACAAACTGAAAGTAGCTGAGTCCTTGGAAAAGAAAAGATAAGCCAATGATTTGATTGATGCTCTAATAAAGAGTTCAAAGTTATATGGTGGCCCTGTAACATCAATAGAAGAACTTTCTGCAGTGATGAAACTGAATGATCAATCCTCTGGAAAAAAAATTCTGAGACAAGAGTTACAATACAAATGATTGACACACAAAAAGGATTATCTTGACCATCCTGAACTTTATCGAATAAACACCATGACATATAAGCAGATGTATTCAAATCTTGCAGTTCTATCAGCTGTTGATGAATTACATGAAGAAGATCCGACTGCCACCTTCAAAAGTGAAGAAGAAATATTGGATCTGCTGCAAGATGGTAATGAAATTCATGGTAGAAAATCTCAATTCAACTTTCATGAGCTATTAGCTGTGGTATGGGATGATGATGTTGGTCAGAAATGGTACATTGGCCTGTTCATGGATAGCAATGAAGATGGAACACATTGCATAGATCACCTTGAGAGAGTTACAAAAGGCTGCAATGAAAAATGGAAGAGACTAGTCATTGACGATATTCAAGATGTCTGTTCAGAACAAATTTTGCCGTGTAAAATTTATGGTCAATGGGACCTTTCACGGTGAGCTCCCATGTTCACACTGGACAACAGCAAAGACATGTTTAATGAGTTGCACTCGTGAGCATCAACTCATGGTTAGTTGACATGTTTTCATTTGCTGTCGACAATGTGTGTGATTTCTTTTTTGCCCCAAAATTATTTAATTTTGTGAGATTTTAGGAGATTTTAAAAATACCTGGCTTTTTATGGTATTTTGATTGTTTTTTATTGACAAATTGATTTCACATATGTTGTTTTGTGAACCACTCTGGTGGCAGGTTTAGAATTTCCAACTCAAATGAACCGAATAGGGTCCAAAAGAAATCAATTACTTTGTCTTGCTTCCTTTTGCTGAATTTTCAGAATTTTCCAACACAGCTCACAATTTTGCCAGGCAAACCTCCAAATTGTAAAAAATTGTTCAAATTGTGCTTTTTATTGATCAACATGTTTCAAACTATCAAAAGAACAAGTAACCACATGTATCCAGAAACATTTTAAAAATTTTTCTTGAAGTTCTTATATGCAATCTATTAGCAAATTCGCTTCAAAAAAGGTCGGTTCTTTGTGTCATGCTAGAAATTACCTTACACCAGCAGCCATCTTGCATCTCTACATCATATCATCCATTCACTCTTGCATGGAGTAATGCTGCCATATTTGGATGGGAGCTCCATCATCTCATCTTAATGTTCTTGATCATTTTCTGAGATGTATTTGAAATATGATAGGTCCAAATCTTGCTGCTACCCTTTAGCATGATATTCTTGGGAGAAATAATGTGGTGGTTTCCCCTTGCCTTCCACATCAAGTTTGTTCGACCTGAAACTCTTTGGTCCATCTGAACCTATCCCACAAGACAGCGGGTGCAGTAAGGTGATAGCTATTTCCTAGGTTAAACACAAGTCCTTGCCTACTACCCTTATGAGTGCTACCGTTGGCCATCTGTACGAATGTTAAATTGCCAAATGAAACTATTGAGAATAACGGCGTAAACAGGACTGGGACTTCATGTGAAGGTTCCTCGCTTGGCAGGTGTCCGCTGGCGCAGCAGCGGAGGCCCAGTCGATATTCTGACTGCAAAAATGATTGGGAAAGACTATGATGAGAGACCTTTGGTTACTGGTTGTAACCAGCTCTCTCTCACACAGAACGGCTTAAGACCTGCAAGTGCATTAGTTTCAAATTGAAGATAATAAATAAATAATGACATAATAATTTTAAATTTTTCATTTCATACCAGCTAGCCATATTTTAAAAAGTAACAATGTGAGTTTCAATCACGTCTTAAAAAATAATTTAAACTCGTTCACAATGCAATAGCACCAGTGACAACTACAATTGGAAGTTACTTACCAATACACGAGTAACTTTGTCACTATCGTTTACTGTCGTCTTAAATCTATACATGTCCGTGCTAACTTTTGGCTTCTCTAAAAAAGGTTCACCCATGAGGCGCGCAAAGATGGATGTCTTTCCAACAGTCGAAGAGCCTGTGAGGCACACCTTGAAAATTGATTCACTTTCGTCTTGGGGATTTTTTCCTTCTGTGAGTCCACGACAAGTAATGGGATTAGATCCCGTTATGTCTTTCAGTGAACGCATCGCACATATATTTTGATAATAATAACAATAATTATACAGTAAATTTCTCAAGGTCACGATTTACCCAGCTAACCTGCAACACAACAAACAAGCACTCCTTTTGCAGCCTCACTTTGCGAATGCCAGGGAAATCGAGGCAAAAAACACCAGTTGACATCAAATAGAGGTTAATAGAAGATCACCAAAATACTTTTGAAAGAACATGAACAATATTTTTGGTAAGAAGCGGTAATAAAATTTACTCCTGTGACATTTATTTTTTAGAGTAAATTACGAATCGATAGAAATCTGTTTTATCTTTATCTCTTTTTATTCCTTTTCATTCAAATCCTAACATCAAGCATGGGAATTGTCATAGGATTTGTACAATGAGGATATCAGATTACTTATCCATTGAAGGCTACGTTAAATCAGAAAGTGTATCAGAACGTTAGCTAGGTTAACAAAAACTAAGATGACCTTCAGTTTCAAATGCGACCCATTTTATTGTATCTTGATTTCTTGAGACAAAGAGGAAACCAATTTGTTTAATTTTTATTATTCATGAACAAAAATAGAGTAAATCAAGTCTAAAATATTCATATACTCAAAGTTAAGCAGGTTAAACACGTCATTTTACCCTACTCTCCAAACTTTCATAAAAACCTCTCAACCTGAACGACCGAAAGCGGGTTGTAAACAAGCGACAAGGGAGGGAATGGCCAGTGTTGCGACGCAGGCAGGAAATTGGACTGGGTACAAGGAAAAACCATTGATATTCAGACAGCGGTACAACACACTCTCCTGGTCTGACTTACAACTATAACCAAGTTACACCATCGCCTTAAAGTGCCCTGTATTACAAGTCGACATCAATACTTGGTGTGGGGAATATTCTTAGGTAAGATATAGAGCCCTGTTTTCCTACAGAAAACTCCCTGTGACACTAAAAAACTCGCTCAGAAAACCAGTATTATGCTCACAATAGTAAGACAACCTTGTATTTTCTCTGGTCCGATTTGACTTTTTACTAAACGTTATGCTGCATTTAATTGATTTCTAAATGACCTTAGTCATAGTAACGAGGTCATAACAACAACAAAAATTTCGTTACTTGCAACAAAAAGGAGAATCAAATTTACGTACGAATCAAAACAAACGTCAGATAAGGGATTAAAAGCCTCAGTAACAAAAAAAAGCCGCTGTTTTGACGATAACAGCGCACAGTGTGACTAAAATCTAAATATTGACCTTGATGAAATAGTCAGGATAAGGCTAATTACGTAAAATGTCTCAACTTCACAACACCTTTCCCTTATTAAAATGTTACCACAGTTTTAATACAGTTCTCTTGTTAATCTTCTTGATCTTCGTAGACCTTGAGTGCGGCAGTCTGGTTCACGGCATCTTCTCTTGCCTTCCGGAGTATTCTTCCTCTTGGTCTAAACTTCATAGCCTCTGGGTCCAATGTAACATGGACGTCCGAATTTTCTGCCCCGCTTACTAAGTCGCAAAGCAATTCCAGCGGTCGTTCTACAAAGTATCCATTTTCCAATTTAATTTTACGTCCACAGATGGCACCATCTCTTCCTGTCACGTTTCTAACAACTCTTCTCATCGGACATTGAGCTCGGTTACTGATATCATCTTTGAGCAGTATCACTTTACCAACCTTTGGAATTTCCAATTTATTCTCTTTCTGTTCACGACTTCTCTCGCCCAGCGCTTGAAGATATTCCTTCATCCATCTCTTCCTTATCCGCTCTTTGCTTGCTGCTAGGAATACCAATCTTTTTGGAAGTTCTTCGTCAGTGTCTGTAAATTCCAGATTCTCTTCAAGTATGTTTGCTGGTTGTTCCATGATCAAAATGTTAGGAATGATGACTTGCTGCTGAAACTCTTCTTCTTGGTAGCAGAGAGGGCCATTGTTCATGGAGCACTTCACATTCAACAGTACCTCTTCGAGTTTTGTTGTGATGGACGAACTCGAATTGGTTTGAAAACAAGTTTCTTCACAGTGGTAGCAGGATGTACCTTTGTTGCACTCCATAGATTGATAGCTTTATCTAAAGCAAATGAAACAACGTCCTTTGATCCTTTTTCTTCTACCTGGTATTATGGTATACTGTGGGCATTCATCGCTCCAATGGTCATTCTCACAGAATATGCATTAATTTTTTCTCCGGTTATCCCATCTCTCATTTGACATGAGTACTTGGCCTTCACCTTCATACGGATTGTATGGCCTGCGATTTAAATTGTCTTCTGAAGATTTCTGACCGAGCCACAACTGGTATTCTGTGTCTTCTTCCAATGCCACGTGATTTCGAAGTTCCTTTCTGAAGCTCTCCATCGTCCACTCGGTGTTGGGATCTTTTTTGTTTGCAGTTGTTTCAATACGGATGGCGGTAGTTTCGATTTCAAAATGTGCAATAGTTCGAGAGTATCAACGTTTGTTCCCGTGGATTTCAACGTTCTAATATGTTTCTCAGCTTCGTCATAAAAGGAGCTCGGGGGTGACGTTTTAAAGGTTGGAAACTGAAGATTGATTAGCTTTGCGTAATGGGCTTCTCGCATCGCATGACTCTTGTCGTATCGTTCTTGAAGCAGTTGGATCGCAATATCATAATTCGTGTTCGTAATGTCAATTTCGGCAATTAAATCACTCGCTTGACCAATAAGGTAACATTTGAGCTATTTAAATTTGTTAACTTCTTGCAGAGTTGAGTTCTTGTGGATCGTAGAGTCATACTGTAAGTGTCCCAAAACTCCCTCCACTTCAGAACGTCCCCGTCGAATTTTTTCAAATCCAACTTCGGTAAACGAATTCAAGCTGTTGATTTGACTCTCTCTGTTTCAGGCATACGAAGTTTCTCTGCTGCTTCTTCTTTCATCCTTTCTACGTTGATTTTTTTCCCTTCTCGACAGCTTCTTCGGTTTTTATCTTCAATGTCCTCCCATCTGCATCAATTTTCAGTTTTTCCAAGTTTAATTGCATTTCCCTGTCCCTTTCTTTCTCACTCATTTCCCATTTCAATTTCTCTAGATTATGCAGTATTCCTCTTTCTTTTTCTTTCAGCTCTAATCGTCTTATTCGTTCTTCAAATTTCAGTCGTCCCTGCTTTTCTCATTCTTCTGCGTCCCTTCGTTTTTTCTCGTCTAATAACCGTTTCGTGCAATTCAGTTTTATAACGTTAGCTTCTCCAGTTGAGATTACGTCGTCAAATGTCTCATACTCCTTACATAATCTTCCGGTTTCTTCTGTATCGTCTGCTACAGATTTCTTTAAATCGTCCAAATGTCTTTTGAAATTCTCAATTTTTTATGTCAATTGTTCTAAATGAGCAATCAAATATACCTCCCTTTGGTTGTCTTGGTCTTGTACATAAGCGCACACGTCCAATATTTTTTTCCCCAGTTTTTTCTTTGCTGTTCCAATCTTTGAAAGACTTCGCTTCATTATGCCAATTAACTTATCAAAAATGCCTCCCCACCATGGAGCACGTGATAAATTGAATCTCCATAAGATCCTCTTGGGTGCCAAATATTTCATCAGCTCTTCATTTTTCTTCAGTTTCGTCAGCCACCTACTGGTTGTTATAAATGTTTTACCATTGTAGCTAACCGTCACTCTCGGGGTACCTCTTCTTGCAACGAACTCTTTCATAGTCCGCTTGAATTCGTCAGCCATAAAATCCTTGCATAATTTGAGGTGAACCGCTCTGGTTGCCGATCACGTGAACAGAACCAAGTATGCTTTAGCCGTCGTTTTCTTGCTGTCCCGGTAGATGATTGGCTCTGCAAAGTCAACGCCAGTGTATGCAAACGGCTTTATCAGCTGGGATCTGAATTCTGGTGGTAGTGGTTTTGTTGGGGAAAGGTTTTCACTCTGAATTGCTTGCAATGGCTGCATTCGTGGATTAGAGATTCTAGATTCTTTACCAAGGATAGAATCTTAGGTATCCAGTCGGATGTTACACATTGTCACTGACACTTCCTCGTGAAGTAGTCTTCGGTGATATTGCTGAATGAATAGTGTGGCGAATCTGTAACTTCTGGGCAGGAGAATTGGATTGCAGTCGAGCACTCTCTTGGCGCATCTCCATATTCCAGCTGCATCTTGTTTTAACTCGATGTCGCATTTCAACGGTTCTGACTGCTGTACCCTCTTGATCCAAATCTTCTCTGTTGCTTCGATTTCGCCCGTTGTCAGCGGACCACTCTCCTCTTTCCCACGACAGTTGTTGATTAATCTGGACATGTGTGCGTAAAACAATGTTTTCCACATTATTTGCTTCTCAAGTAGGTTGTCAAGACTGTTGTTTCCACTATCTTTTTCGTCCTTGGCGAACATTTGTCTTTCCTTACTTGGCATCCTCTCTGTTTCAGTCCCCCGCATTATCAGAAATATCTGGTTGGTCCGGCCATTCATCTGTTCTTGGGAGCCATCGCGGCCCACAAAAACAAAATGCGTCCATCTTCCTTGGGTCAGATCCTCGACTTTCCACATTGCTTGGATTTTGGCCGGCTGGAACAAAATGCCAATTCTTTATGTCTCTGTCGTTGGTAGTCTTGATTCGATTTCTCATAAACAAACTCCATGGGCCTTTGGCTTTTATCCACTAAAAAACCGTGATAAGTCAACCCATCCATGAATTTCCTCGATCGGATTCTGTCCCAACGTAATCATGACGCTGCCAATCAATTTGCTCAACGCAAGAGCAGCACCTAACTCCAACCGTGGTATAGACTTCTCTGGTACTACCGTTGACATGGCCACAAGAAGATGTTGACTGGCTTCTCTGTTTTCGTAATGAGCTACCAGAGAAATGCATGCTGCAACTGCCAACTTGCTGGCATCTGCGAATCCATGTAATTCCATCTTCACCACCTTTGCGGCAGTCTTTGTCCATTTCATCCAAGAAATTGCTATTTCTTCCTGTATTTCCTCACCCCAAGACAGTTTTGACTGACATAACTGACTGTAAAGGATTTTGGCAGTAATTACAACTGGTGATGCAAATCCAAGTGGATCGAAAACGCCATTGATTACGGACAGCATCTTCCTTTCCGTCAATACCTCTTCCTTTTGCCATTCCATGCATTTCGAGAAGCTGATTGAACGTTCATCTCTTCTCTTGTTCCAAGGAATGCCCAGTATCTTGGTTTCATTTCACTTAGTAACCATTTCTTCTTTTGTGTATGTTGGTGTGTCTTCTTGTATTGGTATGCTGGCTTTTAAACCGTGGTTTTCCACCTCAGTGATATTATACCATTTGTAAGGCTGAATCCTGCTTTTTGTAAGATGTGTGTAGCTTCTTGCTTAAGGCTAATTAATTCTTCTTTATCCTGGCCACCACATTGTACGTCCTTCACATACGTGTTTCTGAGCAAGGTTTCTACTGCTTCCTGGAAATCTTCTCTGTACTGGCTGATATGCTTCTTTAAAGTCGCTCCCAGGATATAAGGGCTTCCTGGTGAGCCAAATATAATCCTTGTGAATCGATCTTCGGTTAACTTTCTCTCTTCAAGATTGTTATACCAAGAGGCCCTGAACATCTTGATCTGCAGGATCCAAATTTATTTGAAGAAAAGTCTTCTTGATGTCTTCAGTAGTACAGTTTGTAGACATGCGGTTTTTCAACAGAATTTCCAAGATCAACGGCTGCAAAGAAAGCCCCTTTTTCAAGCAGTCATTCAGTGAAGGTACGTCTGGACTGGCTCTTGCTAAGAGGTCATACACAATTCACATTTGAGTGGATTCAGCGTCGTCTCTTATCACCGGTTGGTGTGAGACATAATGTATAACTTCTCCCGTCGACCTTTCAGGGACAATCTCCAGTATTCCGTCTTCTATTTGAGCTTCCATGAAGAAGCGTATCATAAATATGCTTCTAGTTTCTTCAGCTTCCCCAGCCGTCTGGTAGTAATGTACAGTCTTCCTATTGCCAGTTCTTTATTCGTTGGTACTTTCACCAGATCTCCTTTCCATGGCAATGTGGTGAAGTACGTTCCATCCTTCAGAGGCATCAATTCTTCTTGGAGGTTTTAATGAAATTCTTTATCTGACTCTCTGTCTACATCTGCCAATCCCAAAACTTTAACCGAGCACATCTGTTCAAATTCAGCATTTAGTAACAGGGTCAGGAAAATCTTCTCAGTTTCGGCGTCAACTTCCACCGTTTTCTTAGTCAAGGTCCATCCAAGCATGGTAAATTTTGCACCGGGATCGACATCAGGATTTGGTCCAAGGGCTTGCAGCTCCGTATATTTGATTCCTTGATAGTCTGCTGCGCCCAGGTTAATGTGGATTGGCAGCACATCTTCCTTTGTATCTTCGTCACTGAATTTCAAACATCTGAATCGTTTATACTTCTTCTTTAAAGCCTTGACTCTGGGGTTTGGCAAGTGCGTCAGCGTATTCTTTTCTCCGTTTATGGATTTGAGATCCAAGCAGAAACCATTAACAGGGGTGGACTGAACCGTCACCCTGAAGACCTGCACTCTTCGTTGTACCGTGCCGTACATATGCTCAATATTTCTTGTTTTTAAGCTCACTGCCTTCAAGCATAGCTGTATAAGAAGGCTGGCGCATTTGTAGGAACTAGGTGCTCCTCTGTCCACCATGATATGAGTTGGTATTCCATTCACCTTCGCCACGAGAGTCGCATACAGAGTAGTGCTGGCATGCATTGCTCTTTACCTCATTTCTGTTTGTTCCTGTTTGGGTCCTTCACCTGCAGCGGTCGTTGGATCACATAGCGAAGTATGGTGACGATCATTGCATTTTCTACATCATTTTGTTCCGTTGTCTGCAATCAGCCTGATACTCATTGCCTCGTCTTCTGTAAGGGGTTGATGTACTTGATGCAGTCACTGCTTCATCCACTGGCAACGGATGTCTGTGGACTTATTTCTCAAGGTTTTCTACCAGCTCTTCTAGGTTCCAGTTTTTCCAGTCGTCATCTTTCTGAATCAATGCTTCTTTAACGGGGCCAAGTTCGTCCATAAGCAAATATACGAAGCTCTGGGCTGTGTTCAGCTTTTTCATAGTTACCAGGGTACGCACAATTCTCGACAGCTTTTTGTAGTAATGGTGTATTTCTTTGACCTTGTGGATGCTGGAAATCGTGTTCAATCCCTCCAGCTCTTTGATCAAGGCTTTGTGGATGTTAATGTCCTTTCCATAGGTTTTCTCAGTAACACCTTTCGCTTCCAGGTAGCCAATTTCAGTGTGGGGTAGTCCCAAGATGTCTTACTTCGGCTCGCCAGACACTAGTTCCAAGAGGAATTTGGTGATATTTGATATAAAAGAACCACCAACTTCTAACATAAACTGGTTCCAGAAACGAAGCCAGATTTTGTGTTCGCCCTTGAATGGTGTGATGGAATACATCTATAGCTTCACCGACTGCTGCTTTACTTGAATCTTCTCGGTTTTCTTCTTGGCTATTTCCAGCTCTCTTTCGATTTTTCTCCTGTACCATTCTTTTTCTCGTTGCTGGTCACGGATTCTGTTCTCTTCAATTTTCTGCTCCCTCCACCCGTCGAGTCTTTCTTGCTGGTTTCTTAGATGCTGCTGGTGTCTCAATTCTGCTGCCTGTTTCTGGTCTCTCTTCTTTTCCACGAACACGCCCATTTTTTGTTTCAGCTTTTTTTTTCAGGTCACGAAACTCTTTAATTTCCACCTTTTGCCGTATATTCTATTTTCTCGCGTCTTCAATTGTTCTTTTTTCACTCAGCATAGATTCAGTAGTCCGGTGTTTGGATGATTCCAATTTCTTTATTATTTCGTTGATTCTTTGATACACATGCCCGACGTCGCCCCCAGAGAAGATAAAACTAAATCCTTTTCAACTGTACCGCTTTTCTTCCAAAGTGTTTCGCTGATTCCCATTATGTCACATTTCAATCGCTTGGCTTCTACTATCAGATTATCGAGTTTGCCTGCTTGGTAAAGTGTGCGTACATTCCATGTGCCGAATATCAGAAAACGTTTCTTGGAGTTTATAGTGACGTTATCAGGCATGCGCCTTTCCAAGGAATTTGGGCCTATGCCGTCATTGCAATCACTATTATCTGTTCCAGTGCTCTCTTCCCTGTTACTATTTACAAACTGATATACTGCAGGGGTCCCAGTTACCACGCCATGACTAGAACTTTGAGTTGAGAAATCCATGGTTGACTATGAGAGAAATTCGTGGTAGGTACTCACACCTTTCCCCGGTGACCGGCCACAAATGTCTTATGCGCTTACAATGTGCCTGATGTGTGTCACACACTTTGCTACTCCACCTTCAGTGCCAGTGGCCATATTTGGCTCCTTTGCCACGTCCGCTGTCACAGACTTCGTGCATTTAAGGGAAAGCGACCCTTTTGGACCCAATTGGACAAGTCAAATCTCGTTACTGCATTTAGCCCGCCAGCTGAAGCGGTGTGCCGGGTTGTGGCCACTGCCATGCACAAGCAGTTACTTGGAGCCAGTAGTGAGAGTTGAGTGACCGAGAAGAGATCCCAGGTAACCAGCCATTAGTCAAGACCAATGCAGCTGCTGAGTCATCACAGGTAGTATCTCTACCAGTACACCCCATACAACCCAATTTTACGTAATTAGGCTAATTACGTAAAATGTTTCAACTTCACCACACTTGGTAATACAATTATACGTCTCTTTCTAGGTGGGATTTCACCAACAAGAGCAGTTGCACACTTTGACCTAACAACATGCTGTACACGGGCTTCCATGAAATCAAACGCTTTCTTATCGTGAGCGCGAACGGATGAATTAATTCAAGAAGAATATGAAACCTCAATGCCCTGTTCAACACTTTAATTTTACCATCTACTGAGGCGATATGAGCCCTCGTCGTATGAACCTTCCTTCTCAGCTAAAAACGTATTCATTATGCATAACTAACTATAATCTCGTATGTTAATACCGGGGTCCGCAGAGGGGCCTCCACCAGGCTTAAAAGATATTTTTGACGCCAACGAGCTGTTAAATGCAGTAATTTTTTTCGGCTGCGTTTTTAGCGTGTGCATTTCGATAAGCTCTCGTGTGTACTTACTACCTTGTGATGCCGATCGCTGGGTAAAATTGCTACATTTCGCACATTTATTAATTGCGAATGTGCAAGAGAATAATTTATTCCTTCATTTCCATCATGAAGATACGTTATTGGGCGTGAATTGATTCCACTTTCAATGTTTGTCAAAGCTCTGAAATACGTTACCAATAAACGACCGACAACTTTCACAAAATAACGTTGTGTACTGCGTGCTAACCTGTCCCACATACCCATTTTCCAGGGAGACAGCCAAGGAAAACGCAATAGCTTTTTTATCTCTTTAGATGCTGCTTTAAATATTTCTGCGTTATCCGAAAAAAGCATGGCCGGTAATCCTCTACGTGAACAAAATCGTCGAAATGCTAAAATGAATTCTACCACATCAAGTGGTTCCACAAGTTCAAAATGTACTGCTCTTGTGCTGGCGCACGTAAATAAGAAAACGTAATCCTCCAAGCCTGTGAGGAATATACTGACTCTATGGTTTAATGTTTTCTATCCAACTCGAGGCCAACAGCGAGGCTACCCAACAATAGTAAACACCCCAAAGCCATACTCGATGCTCAAATAAATTACTGTGGCATAAGTACCTTCGCTAACATCAGAGAATCAGTGTATTTCCACTTGTTTTATTTCTTCCTTCTGATGAAAAAAAACCCATCCAGAAATGACAATCCAATTCAATTTGTTGCGCTCTGAAATAAAAGTATCATATATTTTTTGGTACTAATCACCGAGTTCTTCACCCCAACTACTGTATTCTCTCTAATAAGCGTCTTGGCTTGGCTTGCCTGTCAAGCTCAGGGGGCGCTCAGGGGGCAATCTTTACCAACAGGAACATCAGAAATGCTACGAAGATCAGAGCACTGAAGAAATGGGTATGGTCTGTACTAATTTATGGATGCCGAAGGAAGACTAGAGGCGGTTGAAATGTGGTACCCAAGAAGGATGCTAAATATATCGTGGCTGGAGAAGAAATCAAACAAGGAGGTATGGTAACAGCAAATTACAGAAGATAGCTCATAAAAAGAATACGTAAGAGACAGCTTCAATTTCTGGGACAAGTATGTAGGAAAGACGAACTTGAAAAGAAGGTGCTATGTGGCAAGACAGAAGGGAAGAAAAGCAGGGACATACAAAAAATAACATTCATGGACAGTCTCAATCAATGGACAACGCAAAACACAGTAACGAAAGCTGCGGTACATGTAGCTGGGGTACCAAAGCTAACAATATGGTAGCCTAAAACTACAAAAATAATCAAATCTTAAGCCCCTGTTGAGCTTTGGCATTCGCAATAACTCTCTCTTGTTTCATTACTGCCATGGTCGTCGATGTCTGCTCCAGACCCGACACTTAAAGAAGAAAAAGAAGGTAAAACGTACCCTTATTACAATCCCAATTTGTTCCTAAGACGTTTGAGTCTCACGCATTGGTAGGGGTACCTAATGCATGTTTGGAAAAAGTTTGATCGTCTAAAACTGTATTACCTTTCTTAGACCCTTGTACTTTTACTGTATTTTCCAGTGAACCAATCTTTTTTTGGAGGCCTAAGATTCCTGGTTTCATTTGCGCTAGTTAACATCTCTTTTTACAAAATCTTCTTTCATTTCCTGTAAATTCAAAAGGCTCCTTCCCATTTTCCTTTCCGCAGAGCAAATCATTGGCATGAAGCCAATTTGGAAGTGCTAACGCCTGCAGAGCTAATTTTAAACTTTGTAATGTGGGTCTACCGTTTCTCATAAATTTTTTAGGCGACCAATTTATTCCAATTACTAGTTTTCGGTATTACTAGTTTTCGGTATTGAAACTAAATAATGGACTGTTTTTCTTTACCCATACCATCAAACTATAGAAATTTCAATACGTCTGTTATCTTATTTGATCTCTATCTTCAAAAAACCCTTTTAGATATCTGCAGGGTGTTGTATGAACTCGGAAAGAAATGGAATTATTGAAAAAACGTGGCATATAATTCTCGCCAGTTTTCACAGTATCGTTAAATGACAATGATATTAGCTTGGATTTTGCTGAGGCGTCAAAAACCACTCGCTATTTTGTTGTTTCACTTTTATTTCTAACAGCACCATAATCACTATAAAAGTGAACATAATCCTCGTTTAACTGCCCTTTTGGGACATTTTTGACACCTTTGTCTAGCTATTCTTTGAAAATAAAGGTTTTCCTACAGATTTTCAGTTCAATGGTACAGAAGAGAACAGTCAAAACATATTCCATCATTATATACTAAGCTCCAGTGTGGTCAAGTTTGTCAATTTTGAGGAAATTTAAGAACATAGCAACAATTCACTTATGTGACTGGGCCAAATAAGTGTTGCACACTGTTGAAATATGCATTTGATGTCACTGTTTACCAAATTTGCTATTTCAAAGTAAATGGCAATGTCTTACTATTCTTTTCCAAGTGGCCCTGTGGCAATAATTGACTCTAGATTTCTTACAGCCATTAAAGAACATATTGACCCAGGTGACTTAAAAAGCTCCACATCAGTGATGTTTAAAATGTCACTCCTACATTTGACCATAACTTCAAAATCTTGTGCTTTTTTCTGAAGCTGTGTATCATTTTGCATGGTTTTACTTACTATCTGATATCCATTGACTATGGAGCATGTTCTGGATAAAAATATTTTCGCAGCTGACTTTACTACACCACGTATTTCATCAATAATAAGGCTCACAAAAACAAATATTCTAGCTATACCCTCTTTAAAAATGAGCCTGCATTGACAGCTCTGGAAACTAAATCCCAGCAAAGTATTCTCATGTGGTATTAATTAAATTTTGCTTTCAACAATAGCCCTAATCAATGCCAAATAACCACTCCATCTCGGTTTGAATAAACAACTTACCGTGGAGGCATCAGACTTACTGTATATAAAAAGCATTTTTGGTGTTTTAAAAAGTAAAAAAAAAATATGCTTAGATTGGCCCAACTTTACTGAGATAAAAAACAACAATATGAAGTTGGTTGTTGAAACAGTGTGTACAAGGTGCATCCTTTTCAACTGCAGTTGCAATTATTTTCTTTTATTATTATATTATATTATATTATATTACATTATATTATATATGATATATGGTATGATATTATAAGGAAGGTCTTCCTCATAGTATCCATCCTTTTGATGAATTCGATTTTTGTTTTCCATTTATGTTGCTCCTCTATTTGGCCTTCATCTTTATATTAAATAAGACCCCAATGACTTGTGCTTTCACTACCTTTTCAAACAGTCACTGATTTCACGAATTCGGTTTTTGCTTTAATTTTTGTCAAATTTCACGTTTAAAGCAAACTTTGAAACAATATTAGAGTAAGAATTCTTCTTTCATTGCCTTATCTGTTCCAGCCATCGGAGGCCTCTTTGATGAATTATTTCCAATTTGATCGATTGTATGTGATCTATATTAATATATTAGAATTTTCTGTTAGTTGCTGCAGGTATTTCCTTCTTTATCTTCCTCTTGCTCTTTTGCCATCNTCCATTTATGTTGCTCCTCTATTTGGCCGTCATCTTTATATTAAATAAGACCCCAATGACTTGTGCTTTCACTACCTTTTCAAACAGTCACTGATTTCACGAATTCGGTTTTTGCTTTAATTTTTGTCAAATTTCACGTTTAAAGCAAACTTTGAAACAATATTAGAGTAAGAATTCTTCTTTCATTGCCTTATCTGTTCCAGCCATCGGAGGCCTCTTTGATAAATTATTTCCAATTTGATCGATTGTATGTGATCTATATTAATATATTAGAATTTTCTGTTAGTTGCTGCAGGTATTTCCTTCTTATGTAATGTTACCGACTAAAGACAGGTAATAGAGTTTTCTTTTTCGCATTACATGCCCCAGGAATTTAGCCTGTCTACCTCTGATGTTCTTCAAGAGATTTCTTTCCTGCTTAACCTGTATTAGGACTGCTTTGTTTGTTGTTTTCGTGGTCCATAATATTCGCTGCATTCTTCTGAGTGCCCACATTTCAAACGCGTTGATCTTTTTTGTCATTGTTGCACTTATCATTCACGCTTCACAGTTGTAGGTGAATACTGAGCAGACGTAACATTTCAGCACTCTGAAGCGGGTTTCGAGGCTAATTTTCTTGTTGGTCAAAATTGTCCTTAGTTTTTCAAATGTCGCTTTAGCTTGTGCTGTTCGTATTTCATTTTCTTGATCGTCCTTGGCGTTCCACGATATACTTGTTCCAAGGTATTTGAACGTGTTTACGTGCTTAAGTTGCTCTCCATTCACCAAAATATGACAGATTGGAATTTCCTTTTCTTTTTTCTTAGTAATAACCATGCATTCTGTCATTTTGACAATCAATTCCATACCTCTTTCGAGACTGCTGTTTGTGACATTCACAAGATTTTGAAACCTTCCTTCCGAGTCTGCAATTAAGACAGTATCATCAGCAAAACAAGGGTTGTTGATATTTCTTCCTCACAGTGAGAATTAGCATCATTAAATGACGCAATAGGCCCTGATAGCAAGTACCCAAGTTTACTGCTTATTGCAACAGATCCCGAGATTTCCTTAATGACCAAGGCCAAGATGCCATCATTATAACGAACGGCCTCAATAAACATGCTGATATTTTGATCCCTGTTAAATGCGGATAATTGCTAACGTCTATATAATACGAAACCTGGGAACATGTATCGGCAAATCCAAGCACCGAGATCGGTATTACTTCCTCTCCCACTTCTAAATGTACTGTTGCAAGATCACAATTTTTCTTCAAATAATTTTTTAAACCAAAGGTATTCAAATAAAATATCTCCGTGGATTTATTTAAGTTAACGCAAACTTCGTCTTCAGTTCTTCCGATGCATAAATTCTCTGGCTTCCACTATTGAGAAGAATGTTCACTGGAATCTTGTGATCCCTGTAGTCTTCAAATGCGAATGCCTTGTTTGTTTGTAGGGACCTTTCCTTTTAGTGCTGTGATCGAACTACCGTTGTTACACGTCTTTGGGAATTTTGTTTTTCTTGTGCATTTAAACAAATGCTGTGTTATGCCTTCTGCTGCATTTTGACACCTTCTCTAACTCCGACAACATTTAGCATCGTTTAAAACAGTGATAGTACCATTCTGTTGTTTAAAATATCAATTCTTCCCTTTAAATTTAATTGCAATTGAGGAAAAATGTTCCTTTTTGCAGAATAAACATTGAATTTGCTGTTTAACGTTCTTATTATTCAGCACCAAGGTCTTTACATTAGTCGGAGGTGAGTTAGTTAAACAACTTTTTTCCAAGTACCCCAAGCTTTTCGCTAATTTCTCTGGGCTAGATCTCTTTCCTAATAATATACATTCTTTCGTTAATTTTCCATACATCTTCAGGTTTTTCTAGTCATCTGAAATGAGATTTCTTCAGGCATTCTGGACATTATCACAACCTTCCATATCCCCCAACATAATATACGCCAACTTTCCAAAGCTTGAACGTGCACCACAGTATTAAAAAAAGCGATCGTAAATGCAAAACTAAATCGTTGGCAGGAAATAGTAAATTTCAAAAGCCCTGCATATTAGCATTAAGTGTCTGCTGAAAAATATTTTCTATTTGTATTTTGAGTATTTTATAGAAATGGCATTTATTATGTTTTTAATGAGGCGATATAATTTTGGGAAGAAAATTTGTAAACTTGTAGTTCTTAATAAATTTAATACCTTAAGCATCCGATCTGGATAATATTTCAGATAACATAAATATTTATTTGAAATGGTACAATCGATGTTAGAATTGTTCCAAGTAAATCGAGGGAGGCAAATCTGAAAATAATTTCCATTTTTCATTGTTATCTTCAGATTGATATGAAAAAAGGCAAGAGATTGGTACAACTTAATTAAAAAAACCTAGCAGGGATACACAGAAGAATATCTTACCAGAGGAGAATCATTTTCAAAAGAAACAAACACGCAGTCTTTTTGAAGTAATAACACACAAGCACTCCAGCAAAATCAAAGTAGTTTATTCACCAGGAAGCAAAACATCATGACAAAGATTATTTCTTGCTTGATGTTCTAAAATATTCAATACCTGGGTTATCATATTCAAAATCCAAACTTTAGTAAGACGTCAAATAAACGCCTCATCTTCTTTGGTATACTTTTCCCGTCATTTCTGTGTCCCGATGGAAAAAGTCATATTTTTTGTCTCTAACATCACCCCCAAATTGTCTGGATATTTACGAAAAAAACCCAGTGCAGCCAAAACATGCCATTTGTCAAGCATGTCGTTTGACAAGCATTTGTAATTGTTAGCCATGTTCTCTCTAAAATAGCCTTAAATTTCCTCTTCAAATGCTGACCAGTCTTCCAACTTTACTTTATTTATGGAATTGTACAAGATCGTACCTTTTATTAGCTGTCTGACTTTGGGATCCTCTAAAGTGGCAGCCTGTAATTTTTCTATGCTAAATCCAGGAAAAAAGCCCATAAGTATACAATCACATCTGATGTCAAGAAACCTTACAAGCTCTACTTTGACTGCCCACTGGGAGACCAAGACAATTCATGGGCGCCGCACGTTATCTGCACATCCTGCTCAAGTGGGCTACGAGACTGGTACAACAAACAGAAGACACCCATGTCATTTGCCATTTCCATAATTCATCTATAATGGAAATTCGAAACCATCCATTTCTATTGCACATTCGGTTCATCTTCATGAATCTTAAATATGGTTCTCCTACTTCGTGCCATTAACTAAGGCAGATATTCATGGAAAATTATGTGGAGATATAAGTCATTGGAATGTTCATGGGAATGTAGTCTGGATTTACAAAGTTCTGTTGTTTTCTATGTCTCTGGGATAGTCGAGCAACTGATAAACACTGTGTAGAATCAAACTGGCCATCCAGAAGATCATACACACCAGGGCAATGCAGTCTCAAGAATCGACCACTTGTGGATCCCGATAATGTCCTATTACCTCTTCTGCACACACAGCTTGGACTGATGAAGCAGATAGTTAAGACCCCCTGGAAAAAAACTCCATAGGCTTTCAGCACATCGTTAAGACGTTTCCAAAAATTACACAGTACCTCAAATCAAAGAAGTACTGAAGGACGTCAGCTTCAAAACAACTTTGGATGAGACTGAACTACTCGCCTGAGATGCTTTCTGCTGGATCTTCAAGAATTATTTGGGAAATGAGAAGACAATGAACTACGAAGAAGGAAAAAGCTCTTTTGAAATGCTACTCAGCAATGGTATGTCGCATGTCACTGAAGGTTCATTTCCTGGATTCTTATCTTATTTTTTCCCCTTGTATCAGTATCAGATGAACATGGTCAGCGATTTTACCAAGACACAATTGCTGTGGAGAAACGGTACCAGGGTTTCTGGAATGATAGTATGCTAGCAGATTACTGCTTGACTCTATTTTGTGATCAACCAAGTCAGGAGTATTGTCGGATATTCAAGTCGCAACGTTTCTAACTCATTGTGTGTACTGTAAGTACTAAACGTCTTGATGACTGTGGTCTCAAGACTGCGGAATCACATAACCTTATGCATAACCCACCTGTGGCTGTGTGATTAAAATCAAGAAATCATTTGCCACAACGAACCCATACTCACTCTCCTTGAGGGGATGGGTAAGAACATAACACCGCAAAACTGGGTCCAGGCACACTGGACCGCCCGATGGAATAACGTGACACACCAGCTACGTCAATTCATACCCACCCAACGTCAAAGCCTCAAGGTCATGACCTTAAACGAAGAAACTGGGTCCAGCTCAATCCCCTTCGTTGGGCCTTTGGCATTCACGCCTTTAAGCAAAAGATCGGTTTTAGCAATAACCCATACTGTGTTTGTGCCGATGTACAAACTCCTCAACATTTTCTTGGATGCCCCATGATAGGGATCACAGGAGACATCACAAGAGTTGATAAATAATTCCGTAACTGGTTTGACAATTATGTCATTGACATACAGTTCTCTGTCTTCATATGCATATATATTATGTATATATATATATATATATATATATATATATATATATATATACATTCATTTACACATGATGACTAAGTAAACGATGTTTATCAGATGGCTACAGCTTGAGCCCGACGTGTTCTTCTCTCAGCCAATTATTCCACCATACATTCCTCGACACCTAATCTCTTTCGCCCTTAAACTGCTCTGTTCTCCTCTTACATGCTGCTTTGGAGTTTAAACTCCGTAAAATCACACAACTCACAATCCAAACAAGGGATTTCTCATTACTTAGTTACTTCTGAGAAACTTCTGAGGATAAATATCCATCGAGTTATTTAAATATACAAGAACATACTTTCAATATTTTTCATTGTAAACATGATTTTGCGAAGTTCCACGTCTGCATGAACTTTACGAATTCACCCATTGTAAAAGGTGGGGGAACATCGTACATTATTAAAAAAAAAAGAAATAAACTAGTAAATTCAATTCTCCTTTCTGTTCAACTAACATTTAGCTATAAGCTTTTCATAGCTCTTAAATAACGGCCTTGCAATAATGAATAATCTTGTTTTGTTTACTAAACAAAATCGAGTTAAAATAATCTGTATTTTCCAAGTCGTCCTAACGGGTAAGTAATTTCCTACGTCCTAAGGAAGCTGGGCTTGACTGAGGAATAATAGCTTTTACATCAGGCAACTACTTTTTATTTCACACAAGCCCATTACAGCAGTTGATAGGGCACATTGATAGTAAAAATCCTACACCCTGAATACATTCATTAAGTTAACAAAACATGTAAACATGTACAACAGATTAGCCTTGCAATCTCTGCTTCGTTTTTCTCTAATGTATTTGTGAGTAAACTGTTCTTCCAATGGCTTTTTACATTACAGCATTTCCTTTACCTTACACGCTTTTGGAAAAAGGAAGCTATCCAAAATACTGGTTCTCTGCTGACATTCGGCAGCGCATGTTAAAATACGGACCAAAGAAAAAGTCGCAAATACAACACCTATGAGATTCCAAGGGCAAATAGATGTGCTTCAAATGAACTAAAAGGGCAAACACAAGTAGAAAATTCTGAAATAAAAACTTAACACGATGAAGATAATTTCTAACTGGTATCACTCCTAAGTATTTAACAGTACGACTTTCCAATATTTTCTATTACGTAATACAATTTGTTGATTCCTTCAAGAATCTTCACTTTCCTTTATAAACTTGTCATACTCCTCCTCACTCAACAATGAGTCCAGTTCTTCTGGCTGGGCAAGTTTTATATCGTAAATCCACCCTGGATAAAAAAAGGTTATTTCTTACATTACAAAAGTAGAGGGGTCAGAAAATAAATAAAATATTCATGACCATTTAGGTTAACCGCACAAAAACCAACATCACAGACCCCCCTCCCCCCAATCTGTCCACTACGTCTACTAAAAAGTCTTCCAAACAACCAGAAGAAACAACAAGAAAACGTTGGTCAGTAAAATTGTAAGGTTACGATACCAGTAAAACCATACTGGGGACCATATACAAACACTAAAATAAAAATAATTTTCTCATACACACCTTTTTGCTGAAACTTGCTGGTACAAAAGAAAATTCTTTTACCCTTATACAACCTACAAGTAGTCTGACACTTAACACGACGTTCAGATATTTTATAATGTAGTTTTGCATGCTTGTAAAGAAGACACCTGGATGAAGCGACACTTTTCCCAAATCTGGTTCGATTGTTAAAACATTCCTCTTGCTTTTGTAACATTCTCCCAAAAGGGTTACGAAGTGGCGAGGGCTTACCAGTACTAACTACTCTACCCAACAATTTTTATCACGTTCTTTTCTTCTAATTCTCTAAAAAGCTAAAAATTTTGCCTCTAAGTCAGAACTATCAATTTCATATTGGGGTTATGGCTGCTCAATACAACCATATTAAAAAATAAAAATTCAAATTTTAAAGAAATGATTAGAAAATATCGTATAGCTGAAGCTCCCGTTCCCACACTTCAACGCAACTCTCAAAGACACTCAATGTGTTTTATTGGAAGAAACTAATGTTCCTCATCCACCTTCTAAATCTCTTGCGTCTAGCTCCAAGTGCCACACCACGGTAAAACGTCTTAGTTGACCAACAAAACGATGCAAATGGGTGATGTTTAACATGATACCAGGCATATGAACAGCCTTGAGGGGTTACCGGTCTGACTGGAACGGGTTCCCCAGTGGAACTCAACGACCACACGTTCATGACCACGGGGAACTGATTCATAATTTGCAAATACCGACGATTGATTACCGAAAACGATTTCCTTTCTACAGAAAAACCCCCAAAATTCCCCTGTATAGCTTAGAATAACTGCTGGTATTACAAGCAACTAACCACGATATTACTCCCTGGAAGTGGGCGGGCTGCAAAAAGGTAAGGAAGAGTGCAGTTGTACCACAGGAATCGGAAGACGGCGTTGTCATTTGCACCTCCAAGAAGGAAAACCTTGGTAACTGTGAAAACGGAAGGGAGTAACGTTGCTTTACATCTCTGCGGAAATGTAATGTGATTTTGAGCCTCAAGAGATATTTCATTCACAGGTAGCTGTCCAAGAGCAAGCAGGCTTTAGACAAACACGCTAATGTGGAGAGCAGACCTTCATTTTACCATCACATCATCAAGAAGCGCCAGAAATTCTAGCTTCCCCCTACAGTCAATTTCATCGACTTTAGCAAGGCATTTGACAGTCTTTATACATCCTTGTGGAAAATTCTCTTCTCCTACGGAATCCCTGCATTTACGTACATCTATGGTATCTCTCACTCCTGTATGGGGGCAGAGGACGGTCTTAACGACTGGCTCCAGTTGCTTACAGGCATAAAGGCAAGGCTGCATTCTCTCGTCAATCTCTTTGCCAAGGCCACTGGCTAGTCTGAAGGAAGAAAACTGGCCGATCTTGAATTTGCGGGGCTTTCTCACCCTACCGAAGGTCTCCAGATCCTTGGTGATCTCATCAGTGATGAATCAGGCTGGGATGGAAGGGTACGGGGATTGTCAATTAACAGAAAAATAACAAAGAACATGCCATCAGGTGATCATCAAACACCGACCATGAAGAAGGATATCCCGACAAAAAAATGAACTGCTACCAGATTGACCATCGAGACCTCAAGAGAGTCAGCAGGAGCTAGTGTGACATCAGGACGCTGACTCCTGAAAGGCGTAAGTGGAATGCGTTGACTGCTTCATGGGTTGGATGATACAGGCGATTCTATGTTTAAGTCAATGCAAATCTACTCATTGTGCACGCATGTTACGAAATCTCTCAAACGATACAAAATAATAGCTATTGGTTTTACAGCTCTACTATAAAACGTGATTAAAAGGGAATAAGGCAGTCTACAAATAATAGAAACAGGTCTATTTAAAGACTCTAAAGTTTTCAAGTTTGGACAAAAATAAACAACAGTGTTTGGAGGCTGAAAATAGATGTTTCGCACTTGGATCTTGTGTATGAGAGTTTCGTAAAAGATGAAAATAATAAAAGATGCTGGGATCTTGGAAAAATATATGCGCGCCAAACTGGATTCAAACTAGATTCAAACTAGATTCAAAGCAGTGCTTATAACTATTGATGACTATTGATGGCTATTGCTTATGGAAATATAATCTCTAAAATTCTCTACATTTTCTTTACTAATTTTCAATCGTTGGATCTGTCGCTGCAATACCATTGGGCAAATTTTTATACACAAAAAATTGGATGATTGCTGGAACAGTAAAAAAGCACCAATTACTGGTACTAAATAATCGTTGCCTGTAAAATTACATATAATACCGCCAACAAAATTACCGTACAGAAAAGAATAAGTAGCAGCTAACGTCTTGTTTTCTACTCATTATCCATTCTTGCTATAAACATCTGGTTGAAGCCAAAATTACTCCTGAATTTTACTACTAATGCAAAAACCTTCAGCATTTACTTTTTAACCAGAATTTATTTTCTTAAAGGTCAGGATAAAAAAAATTGATGTTTGAAAATAACAAGCATCTGCTAAGACTTGGCCAAGCTCCCATTTCTAGTGAAAACTAAGCAAAGTGATTTTGCCTTGTGTAATATCAGACTGACAAAGCATAGCATATCATCACATAGAGTATGAGTTTGCTGTCAAACTTTCGATATACGCACATCAACATATTAAAGTAAGCATCAAAATAAAAAATAATATAAATAGAGGTATTTAGGAGAAAGGAACAGAACGAAGCCTATAAAGGCACAAAAGGTGCCCTAAAAGCTATTGTAAACAACGACAACAACAACTTCTTGGCCTTACTGTGCTGACGCATGGTGTTAGGTACTATTGTTCAATAAGATGTAAAATATCGAAGTTTGTATACTTTATCAAAGTTTCAATCATCGCAAAATTAAAAAACAGGTATGTTAAATGGCACAAAACTTTTGAAAATATAAGCAAATTTGGTTTGTTTCGTAAATTCGTAAATCTGATAATTTCCTAAGAAAGGACGTAGATTTTATGGTTTTTCATTTAAAAAAAGCGGAAGAAAACAAACAACCACGGTGAGGCATAACAATGAGTCAATGAAATAGCGCAAAGAAAACAAAATAGAGTAAGGTATTTCCTATGTGAAAGCCATCAAAAGATATCATTTGGCGGTGGCCAGGTCAAAACGGCAAGTAAATCGAGCACCTTAACAATACATATCCATTTATTATCTTTTCCACTAGACCTCACTACGTTTATACGTACCTTCTTTGTGAGGTGACTTGTTTATCAAATCCGGGGAGGATTCAAGTTCCTCATTAACAGCAGTTATTTCTCCACTAACTGGGGTCAACAAATCACTTGCAGCTTTGACACTTTCAAGAGCACCCACTGTGTCTGTAAATCAAAAAACCACACATAAAAACCCCGATTACAATGTAAGGTTTATACTGCATTTAACGAATTCTTAGCATAGAACCTACAATTCTAACTGAAGGCTAACTTTTTTACATCGTGTTTCAGAAACTAGTACATCAATCAATGAATTCTAATTCCGAAACCACTGGTACGATTCTGAAGAGGACTTTTACAGTCTGGATCAAAAACGTTCAGCACCTTACGTTCAAAGACAAGTAGCTATTCAAAATTAACTTGCGTTATGTGGCACTTCAACCAGTTATTATGCTTTTTAACAAAAATAGCTTACACAATTCAAATCCATTAAAACCAGCTCAGTTTGGATGAAGCAAATTTTTGGTACAGCACTTTTGTTCCAGGAATGTCAAAGTTTAATGAGAAATGGCACGGCTGACCCGCTTCTAAATTTTACCAGTTAAGTTAGTAAACGCCAGAACGTTTAATGATATTTCTACACATCGTTTTACGGTATCTAATAGTATTTTTCTTCGCAGGCACAGTAGATCACATCATCTTGAGTAACGGCAACGGGCCTTTTTCTGGTTCTAGATAAGACCTAATGTCAAAAACTAAACTGTCGATATTACTCCCTTGTGTGTTTTGTCCAGATTTAGCAGTGATTTCAGGTGATGAAGAGGTGAATCTCTCAAATCTACTGCAGAGAGAAGCTACACAAGAAACTTAACCTCCCATAAATTTTTCCCATTTCAAAGGCTTAATGAACGTCTCTAAAAGTTTGTTCTGCAACAAAACTTGATTTTCTGGGTTAAATTAAGCCAATAGCTACAACTCATTTTAATGCCAACCACCCTCGCAGCCATCAACACTACCAGAGCATGTACAGTCTGTGAATTTCGTTTTTTCTTTGGTGGTCATGATAGTTGGCAAAATTAAAACCTTTTCGCTACAAAAAATGCAGTCGGTGGTCCAATATTCCTATGTCAAAAAATCAGCATCTCCATCTTTTGGTCATCAAGCGCTTTGCAGGGCTTTTTAACCTGCCAAGTTGTACCAAATTGAAAAAATCACAACGCACAGTTGTAAATTATAGTCTCTCTTGATGGCTTGGCAATCCCACTGTTTTTGTTTTGTCCAAAAAGGGTCAGCCTGTATGCAGCATTCTCTACAAGTGAAACTATTCCCGTTTCTATTTCACATTTCTGAGATTAGGTCCTTATTGGTGATTATATCATGAATGTGTTTCACGACAAGCTTTAAATTGTAACAGACGATGAAACATTTTGACTCTGTTGTATATATTCGCGGGGTAGTAGATACAATATCAAACAAAATTCGTGTTATATTACAGTATTACAATACATGGAAAACTGTCATGGTAAAAATTTAGGAGTAAGCAAAACAATATACCTCCTGCACTGACCTCCCGACCAACTTCTGGCAATTCAACATAGACAAGCTCCCCTAATTTCTCCTATGAAACAAGAAAAAATGTTAAAGATCTTCAGAGATGCTTAATACAAGTATGAATACAGGGTGTCTACTACAAATCAGTTGGAAAAATCCAAATTTTCCAAAGATTTTCTGTATACGATTTTTTGTATATTTTCTGTGGCTTAAGATTCCCAAGTCTATCAAAAAGCCAATACAGAAAAAAACATACCTCACTTACCATAATACCATCGTTTCTTTTACAAAGTTGATTAAGCGAAACAATACCACATAATAACTCATATACAGAAAATTACACGAAAATGGGCTATGGTTTTAAATTTTGCAAACAAATTACACCACTGCGCTTTTGTGATTTACAAAAATTATACCAAATTGTGCATCAGAAATTCGTTTTATCAACAGTATTATTCATTTTTTACACAAAATAATATTTTATGACCAACTCATAAAGTACTACTAATAAAAAATTAAAGGAAAAATGAAATATTTTTAAAGGCTTTTAAAACGGACCAAAATCTTACTTGAATATTCAAAATGAACTGACCTGCGCATAATTCGTAACACCAACTCTACCCACTCCAGATTTGTCACTAATCCATTCATGATCTTTTGTGTATTTCATTCCTGTTAAAAGATTGACAAAAAAGTCCGATTGTCTTAAGAGATACACCAAAACATTATCATGCGCCTGCTGTGGCATAAAATCAAGCTAGTGTGAGTGCGCTATCTGAATTGGTCAGTAAACAAAATGAAAAGAAAACAATTCTTCAGATCTTTAGATTGCAAAAGACTGTTCAAAGAAAACTATTTTTACGTATAAAATTTTGCACGAAAAACAGCACTTTGGTTCTATGATAAAGAAAAAAAAAGTTTTGTTTTCAGCAGTCTAGAATCTCTAAGGTCATGAGTCAAAATAACATCGCGGAGTCTGGATCTTTAGAAATGATTCTAGAAATGAAGACAAACAAAATAACTGAGTAATATGTAATACTTCAAGAGAGGCACTACGTAATCCTGTAAGTATTACCATCAACAGAAATACTGTAGTCTATATTCCCCAACAACAAAAATTTAGGTTTTACACCACAATACATAAAATGAAAGGGGTTAGTACTAAATATAAAAAACTAGGTATACAATACTGATATTCTTTAAAAAACTTTGAAACAAGATATTCTGAAGAGACACTTACAATGCTGGAAGTAGCAAGACTATCAATGTGGCGTTTTAAATTTCTATGCTATTGTTTGAAAGACACCCTATAATCCAGTAATACAATCAACTTTATTAACTCGTTCTGTGACTATACTTAACTGCTGTTTACCATGGTTTTCCGCTAATAACAACATTCCCTTTCTATCAATTTAACAATGTCCAGATGTTTGGTTCACAGGTACTCAGAATGGTTTTCATGCAAACAAATACTTTTATCAAATGGTCTGGAAGCAGCACATAGGGAAGCATTGACTGAATGAATAACTTCACATGTGCACAGGAAATGCTCCAGAAACAATAGGAGTCTAAATAATAATCCAGACTTCCAAATAACAGTAATGGTATGGAAATATTCATCTAATTCATGGTGATAACTTGCATTCTGCAACTTGGAAAAGAAGTGTATTGGTGTTGTACATGTATTGCATTTTAAGATATGTCCTTGAGGTGGGTGTAAAATTGCCAACATTACTGGAGTGTGTTCTAATTGTAGAAATCTTGTGGATATATGCCACTGTTTTATGTAAAGCAGTACTTTTGAAGACCCAAGATCAATTCTAAAAACATGTGGTTGAAGAAGAATGCTGTTTTGCATCTGAGTACTGGACATTGGGAATTAAGAAAAAAACCCACAATGCTATGTTTGGTGTAATGTAATGTGAATAAAAAGGATTAAATTTAATGACATTCTTGAATTCTCAGTGACCTCTAGCACTGTGAGGTAAAAACCAACTCAACACACATAGCAAGGGTGAACCCTGAAATGGCCAACATCAATGTTCTGAAAACTTTCCCTTATTGGTACATCACTGAAATAAAAATTCAAAAAGGTTTACTGAGAGTATAAAACAAAATTACATCAATAAAATTTTGTAATGGATATAGAAAAAATTGTTTGAAAGAAAAAATGACACGAATTTGTTTACCAATAAACAAATTCACAGTAGTAGGCCTCTGCGAGTTAGTGTTGACCATGATGACATGCCCCAGCTGAATACTATGGCGTGCTGTGGCACTTGAGTAGATCTGGTCTTATACCATCAGATCCTATTACTGTTCCACAGACAAAGCCGATTTAGCATTTATTTCCTCAATGATAGGTAGTGGCTCAATGGAAATGAGTGCAATAGTGACGATGTTCTCTCTAGAGTACACCTCTGAGTAGTGTTCTACCAATTTCTTCATTTGCTTGCTTTACTTTACAAATGGAACATTTGAGGGGTGCTGTTTTGGTTTGTGTCGGTCTCGTGGCTTTCATTGTCCCTTAACAATCCCTTTTGTACATATCTCTAGATGTTGCTGCTGCTGTTGCTGCTCCTGTGGCACTATGAATGTTGTTCCTGAATTCTTCCCAGTATTCACTGGCACATCATTTAGCTGTCTGTTGCACTCTGTTCCTGGCTGTTCTAAGTGCTAAGAAGGACTTTTCAGTTGGTTACCACTTGTATTGAGCCAGTACTCTATAATTTGATGACTGTAGTCATCTCACTGTACTTTGACCTTGGACCAGCCACAGCTTTTGGAGGTCTTTCTTTCAAGTGTCTCTTATTGATGGTTCAACTTTTCAGAGGCAGAGTTGTGTAAGTGATCTGCAAACAAAGTGTTCTACACAGCTTTCTCTGGTCAATGCATCTTGTTAGTGTTGATGCAGTGCTTCCATGTCTGTTTAGTATGATGAAGCTTTCTGAGACAATGCCTTAGCTTGCAGCACACCAGTGTGTGGACAGTGTGGGCACTCTGCACTGCAGCATGTCCACGTGATAAACATAAACTTGAGGAGTGCATGTCTGACAATGATTGTGTTCAGTTGATGCCACTGTTTTTTTGAATGGCTGTATCCATGGCACTTTATGTTGTGGTCTTCTCTGTGAGTTGGTGTTGGTCACACATAAACCATCATATGAGAAAAGCTCCAGCAGGCACTGCCCATTCTCATTCATCCTACCAACTCCAAACTGTCAAAGACAGGAGATCCAGGAGTCATGGTCAACAACAACTTGGGCATTGAAGTCTCTGAGCAGGGCAAGATGTTCACTATTGGGTATGTTCTGGATGACGTTGTTCAGGCTGCCAAAGAACTCATCCTTTGCTTCTGGACTTGATGACAGGGTGGGAGTATATGCACTGACAAGGGTAACTGGGCCATCAGAGGTTTGGAGTTGGCAATAAGTAGGAATTCAGTCCCCCTTTAGCTGGTTTGACCACTCTACACAGGTATTTCACTTACTGTAAAGCCAAGTCCATGATCTCTGTAATCCTCAGCACATTTTCCTTGCCAGAAGAATGTGCTCTTTCTCTGCAAGTGTGCCTTTTCCTGCAAGGTATGTTTCTCATAGAGTTATTATCTTCTCAATGTCACCTCTTTCTACCTATCATCAGAAACTCTCAGTCCACCATGTTTTTCTGAATGGCAACCTGTTTGTGATTATGATTCAACATGACTTCAAAAAGCTACCATAATTTGTAAGCACAACTTTCATTATTTAAGACTTATCCACCTCGTCTTACCAGCTTAAGATACTAGGTACACAGTATCTTTAAACTAGAGTTTTTAGTTCTCCCAGTGTCTTTGGACATATTTGGTACAAGGAATACACTTCTGTTGGTGTATCTATTTCAAAAATGCAAGAGATCATTTTATTTTTTCCCCTTTTGTGAGAACATCAATCATTTATTTTGCTGCATATTTCATCCTTACATTCTGCTCAACTAGGCCAGTATTCTTTCCCAATCTATTTTATTTTGAAACTTTTGTATTTGCAGAACCTTGTTTGATTTCTGATATTGCAATATATTTTAAATGAGATTTTATGGCACCACTTTTTGTTTTCCACCTCACAATGTGCCCATGTTTTAAGCTAACTAACACAATCACATCCTTCACCTCAAAAATCCAAAAATTAACAATGAAATTCATTTTGGAATCAAATCATTCACTATTTACATGAATGACACCTGTTGTAAAAAAGTTTGGAGTTTGGTCTACAGCAAGCACTGTTCGACAGCAACAGAATTTAGTCATCCTGAATAGAAGAATGGAGGGCATTTGTCAAGACCATAACAATCGAAAATGCATTGCAGAATTGTGACATGAATAATGCAGTCCAAGAAGAGAACACTTTATAAAAATGGACGGCAAAAATGGCTACTAAAATTAAAAGTAACAATGTTCCTAACATATAAAATTCTCAAGGTATCTCCATTAGCAGGTTTTGACTCTTATGTATTAAAATTTAATGGCTAACAAAATCTCAGGTATATGATGAAGGGAGAAACAGGAGCACAGAAGAAATGTAAATTTAAGCCAAGCAAAAAAAAACCCTACAGCTCTCACCATGAAAAAAGTACTGATAACGCAGTAAACCAAAGCCTTTCAAAGGAAATGCTGAATTCCATAAAATTACTGTTTAAATAGAGGAAATACTTTGTGGATTCCCTGAATTGAAAAGTAAATATTGTATGACTACAGCATTGTCAATAAATGTTCTTCAGAACTACTAGCCATATTAAACTTGTTGTTTTTCCTTCCTTCAATTTTTTAAAACTTTGAACTGTTAAATTTTTCACAGGGTAAAGCTAAAAAGCTTCAGATTTCTGGAGTTTTTATCTAACCAGTGTTCAGACAATTAACTTCAGTGGAAACTTTACTTATTAACCAATGTGATAATATTTACTTTAAGTTAGCTAAGTTTTAGATGGCTGTCTTAATTACCATATCCGTTTGTGTACTGATCTAATTTAAATAAAATAATTTAAGTGATAGTATACTAACCCCCAATTAAAACAAGCCTGCCTTTGTTCAATGACCTAGCATTTCCCACAGGTGTCAACATTTTTCACATTTGATTACTAGCATTTTTGCATCATTTAATTGTCAATAAGTTAATTTGTGCCTTTAAAATTATTTCTTTTGGAGGCAACTTGTGCAATATAGTTATATTCTGTCAAGAAGTCACAGCTCTTCCTTTCAAACAATTGCTTTACTGTACTGATAATACTCTAATGCATTTTTTACCAAGTGGTGATTACTGGTGATGATTTTTGGAACAAGAAAAATGGGTTCAGGGTTCAATTTGAAAACAACAAAATTCTGTATGTTTCCCAGAGAAAAGTTAAGAATATATGTTGTGATGACAAGGTTGATGTGTTACTTCCACAATTTTAAACCCAAAAAAACACCAATAGCAGGTGACAATTTTGATACTGATAAATCAAATACATTTTCAAATGTGACAGTAACTTACAGTGACCTTGTAAAGATGTGATTCCATAACTTTCAAAAAATTAAAACATGGCAAAGGGTAGGGCTAAAACAATTCATTACAACAACAGGTAAAATTTATAAATGTATCAGTTTTTGACAAGACCAAATACAACAAACACTATTGAAAAAGAGTTAACTTGCCATATTTGCAGACAAGCTCAATGGTTGCATTTAAAATGTGTATTAAAAATTAGAATGTTTGTTAAAAACCTGCAATATCAAATAAGAAGAGGGTTGATTAAAATATGGGATATGATAAGCCATCTATGATTTATCATGCACAAAGAGTAGGAGCAAACTGCCATATTAAAGAAATGTTAGGACAAGAAAAAAATGCTAAGAATGAATGTTGTTATGCATGAAATGCTTGGTGGAATGTTTTAAAAGTAATACAGGAAATATTGTATTTGTTTCAATTTGTGTTGTATAACATTTACTCTATTATCTTGCATTTTAACCCACCTTTTAAAGGCCTATGAACTTATAACTAGGTATAGACCAACAAGCACTCAGGCAAGAGATTTTATGTTTGGATGAGAGTGTAAAAGATATCCAAAATAATTCTTTCTCTTCTAACTATATCTTAAACTATACATCCTGTTTATTAAAGGAGCTCTAAACCATTTTCCTTCTTGTTTTATCTTCTGCCACATACAAAAGCTTTCATTTTCCCTCCAAAGTTAAATGCACAGCAGTAATATCAGAAAGTTTCCCTTGGAACACAGCCAACAGTTGTTTCAATGGCATATTTATGGTGAGGATTGTCTGGTTCAGGCAATAAATAAAGCTTTCAAACTTCTGATGATGATCATTTTTTTGGTAAACGTTTTTGCTGCACATAATAGATTCCAACAATTAGTTTTTGAAGTTAGACAAGTTCTGATAATGAAGAATGAAAGACCTTGAATTTGAAAGGCACATGGTTGAGATCAATTGACACAATAGGTGATTTCATACCAGCAGTTTTCTATTGGAATTAACACCTGGTATGTACATACCTGGGTCATCACAGTATTATGTTTTATACATGGATGCCATAAATAACCTAAAATTTGGCTTCATTTCAAAGTTTCAAATTGTTTTGTATCTACTCTTGCACAATTTGTCTATAACTTTAGTTACTTTTTTTCTAGTGATACATTTTATCATTCATTTTCTTTAAATGTCCTATCTATTTTCAGTCCTGACTAAAGTATAAATACCAGCCATTCCAAGAGAAGTGGGGTATGGGTACAAAATATTAAAGTTTAAAATAATTTTTTTAATACTTTTTATTAAGAAGATATAGGTATGTGAGTATAAGTCAAACGTAAACGTCACGTTTAATTGCCTTTTACTGTGCCACTTCTCTATAATCATCACTCACACTTTCAGCATTCATGAGAAAAATACACCTTTTGGTTCTTTTCTTTTCATTGTAGTTTAATGTTATTTTTCAGGTTTTCATGAAAAACATTTCAATAGGCATAATTTCTCAGTATAACTAAAAAATACCTCATATTTCTTTTTAACTGATTATTTGTAATTGAATTGGAATTGACTATGAGATGTCCTGTTAGTCACATAGAAAACACTAATACAATACAAAACACAATATTTTCATATGATTTAAAATTAATTGCAAGTGGAACTGTTTACATTAAAACTTTTAACTGCAGTTTATAAGACCAAAATCAGAAAGGATCATCATCATCATCATCATCATCATCATCATATTCGGTTTAACATCCGTTTTACNTTTAACTGATTATTTGTAATTGAATTGGAATTGACTATGAGATGTCCTGTTAGTCACATAGAAAACACTAATACAATACAAAACACAATATTTTCATATGATTTAAAATTAATTGCAAGTGGAACTGTTTACATTAAAACTTTTAACTGCAGTTTATAAGACCAAAATCAGAAAGGATCATCATCATCATCATCATCATCATCATCATATTCGGTTTAACATCCGTTTTACATGCTAGCATGTGTTGGACAAATCATTAAAAAGTAATAATCATAATGAACTATTTCAATCTATGTCCAATTAGGCCCTGAGCTGATGGTACATTAGCTCTGATAGGAATATAATAAGAAATTTAAACTTTCTTTTGTTAAAGTTCTACATTAAAATTTTGGCTACAAAATTTGGTGCTTTGGTGAAAAATGAAAGCCAACGACACTTCATTAATTAAAAAATGTAGGTAATGTCTTAATGATTCTGAGTATACTGTGTGAGCTCTTTTATGTGTCAAATGTTGTGTGAGTTTTTATGCATAATGTTCTATATGTCTACCACTATTTTTCTAATCCTTTTCATTATTACTTTAAGGTAATGCTATCTCCATATTAGTATAGGCAAGAGCAAGATTTTCTAATGTTATATGGAACAAGTGGTTAAGAATATCTAATTAGTTGATGTCATTAAACATTATTATGCACTGTTTTGGAGCAAGTAAATCCATATATATATACCAATATACCAACTGGAGGGAATCAAAGGAAATAATGTCAATTTTCATGAAATCATACGATTATCATGTGATTTTTAACACACCTTTGGAACATATATGGTTTGGGGTCTCCCATTTATATTAATAAATTGAAAATGAAACAGTGCCAACCAATCATAAAAAGGTGAAGATTGTAAGGCTGGAGGTATCATTTCAGACAACATTAACCATTATCACTTAGGACAATACTAACCATAGAAAATATTCCATAATTGTAACCAAAGAAGACTCTTCAAATATGGTCTGAAGAACCATCAAGCCAGTATAAAATCAATACATGACCACTGTTGTGTATGATTGAGATATAAATTGTATTAATTCTGTCACATTATGCTATGAGATGTTATTGGTTTTTCTGCACTTTGTAAGCTGTGCAGTGGATTTGTATATTGTAAGTGACCCCTGTGGTATTTGACCTTGACTTTGTCAATTATTTTTGGCAATGATGTGTAAATGATGCATAATACTAGTAAGTTCTATTTTGACCTTGATGAGTTGTAAACACCATCTGTTTCCAGTGTTGTTTTGTAAATGTGTATTTTGGAATTTGCTGGATTTTTTCGTGATTTGATTTATGCTATAAAGGATCAGCATGATAGTCAGGCACTTTGGACAATTGTGGTCACTCAGCATTGCTNAAATGTCCTATCTATTTTCAGTCCTGACTAAAGTATAAATACCAGCCATTCCAAGAGAAGTGGGGTATGGGTACAAAATATTAAAGTTTAAAATAATTTTTTTAATACTTTTTATTAAGAAGATATAGGTATGTGAGTATAAGTCAAACGTAAACGTCACGTTTAATTGCCTTTTACTGTGCCACTTCTCTATAATCATCACTCACACTTTCAGCATTCATGAGAAAAATACACCTTTTGGTTGTTTTCTTTTCATTGTAGTTTAATGTTATTTTTCAGGTTTTCATGAAAAACATTTCAATAGGCATAATTTCTGTAAAACCATTATTTGGAATTTAGTATAGTATGCGGGACACTGGAACACTGGAGAGATTTACAAATTGCAAGTTGTGATCTACTCAGAAACTGCTCATAACATTCAGTTGAGTTCTTCATGCTTTGGATATGGACTGTGCTGTGTTAGTTTATATTGGACTATTATATGGACTAATGTTGGGACTCTTGTAAGATAAAACATCTTGTTGTATTAGGGATTAATGTGAGGGTTAATTAGTATTTTTCAAAATAATTTGATATAATCTTTACTGTCTCTTGTCACTGAAATCTGCTGGTTATGAATAGGTGATTTCTGGCCTTGACCTTTTGTTGTCGTAACAACACCTTTCCTACTTTCCATGGGACAGGCTATGCTATTGGAGGAACAAGTTAATGGCAACTTTCTGCAACTATCAATCAACATAGCTGTTGTACAAGATGCAAAATCACTTCGTAAATGTGCTCTTGGTTGTTGCCAAAGGGTGTGCTTTTTGGGTGTGCTTTTTGGGTGTGCTTTTTGTGTCACTGGCAGGAACTGGTGAACAAGTAATCTAAATTCTGCATTCCCTGCTATTGATAATGCTGGGACTTCAAAAATGCAAGAGCTGTCTGTAGGTGATAAAAGCAATATTGAATGAAAATGTTAACAGTTCAGTTAGCTCATATCAAAACACTTGCTCAAAACCAATGTTTATTTACAAGCAGTAGTTATGTTTGCAAAGCTCAAATTGGCAAATTCATCATTGTCGCATACTTTTTTTGTCCCAAGATAAAAGCAAAGAAGAAAAACCAAAATTATGATGCAATCCTAAGTTATATGGGGAATAATCACATTGTTTTCTATTTAAATAAAACTGATTCAAAATACTCGATGATGATGCTACAGTTGTTTACACAAATCAGGCCTTATCATTTTCCTATGACCCAATCTGTATGGTGATGTATATGAATTGAATGTAAACATTGAGATTGATTTAGAACAAATCTTTTGTGTCACTTTTACTTATGTCCTTAAAGGCATAAGAAACAATTGCACTGTTCTAAATGTGTTCAGACTTAATATCAATTAACTTTTTAACCAAAGTGCTATGCCTCATTAATCACAGTTGTCTCAAAAATTATGGCTAACAGCATTTGTCCAATGTTAAATTTCCATTATATATTTTTAAGAGGGACCACTGGGGAACATTTTAAAATAATTTCTATTAAGACGCTTAGGTCAGTTAAGCAAAACTAGACCATACATGTCTATGCAGGTGCTTATATATCTACAAAAAAAATTAAGTGATGCCCCAATAGAAAAAAAAATTAATTCATGCCCCAAATGTATAAAAATGTTACACTGGTGCCCAACATGAAAAATATTGTTATTCTGTGCCCGACTTTTATGTCAATCACCTATGAAGGGGCTTATATGGTAACTTTATCCATCCTGCCTGTGCTTAACCCGGGGTTAAAATTTCCACTTAATTAAAGAGAAATTAAGACAACTGCTGTATGTTTAAGAAACCTTATTTGAACAATAGCCTTGGTAATAAATTTCGTGTCTACCATTTTCCGTTTGGCTTCCTTAACCTTTAACACTCATCCCTTTTTATGTAAAATTATATACTTTGTTGTTAATGAAGAGCAAATTATCTTGAATCAAGAACAACCTGGGCCTCTCCTTCTCATCTGTGATATCAATATTCATATTGACAATTAAGCGTTTGATACATTCTTGAAATTTTTGAAAAATATTTGCGAAATAAATTGAGGGAAGATAACAATCTCTGATTATGAGGGCTCTAGAGATCGGCTCGTATCCACACAAATATACTGTTTAATTTCCGGTATTGTAGATGCAAAGCTGCTTTTTCTGAACTGCCAAGAAACCATTTCTGGTAATGTAGAAACGTCCCAAATTAAGACAACGGACCTCTGGTACTGTTAGCTTAATATAAAACCTTTTTTTGGTAGCCTGACGGTTTAGGTCTTACTTTTTAAGGTAGCTGCAAATTGACAAACAATAAAAATCCCACAATAAGAAGACAGACACAAAAAACAACGTTGAGTGATAACTTTAGCTGGCAACTTATGGTATCAGTGAGGGACAATAAAAAAACAACGAAGGGAGTCAACAACCTCAACAC
Organism: Morbakka virulenta; assembly: GCA_003991215.1. Taxonomy (NCBI): domain Eukaryota; kingdom Metazoa; phylum Cnidaria; class Cubozoa; order Carybdeida; family Carukiidae; genus Morbakka; species Morbakka virulenta. Next base: position 834,320 of record RDPX01000077.1, on the reverse strand, counting down.
CATAGTTACGAAGTTCTGTTGGCATCAGCTAATAGCACAAAAAATTATTGCTCGATTCCCAGTTGATAATTATTAGATTTTAGTAATCATGTAGTCAACAGAATAGCCATGTTCCACAGATTCCAAATGAACCTGGTCAAGATGATGAAATTCTATCTGTCAACTCCAATAACGCCAAGCCACGCCGACGGTTCAAAAAACCAAAGGTACCGTACGTGCCTTCGTCTCGCCAAAAAAATTAGTCTAACAGAAGTGTGTTCCTCATCTAGTGGGGCACTGCAACTAAATAATGTTCCTAAACTCCACATGATACACACTAAAAATCCATATGTGAAAGATATCAATGACTTACCTACATTGCAACTCGTTTGAACAGCACGAGCAAAATTCATGCATACGAAACAGTGAGTTGGATGCCTATATGCTTTGGAAAGAATTGGAACCAGCCTTGTCCGCAGGAGGGTCATCGCGCTACTTGTGGAAGCCATTGTATCTAATAAACTGTTTAAGGTGTAAGCTGTAGGAAATGAGCTTCAACACCAAACAGATAACTCCAATGAAAGAGGCAGGTTTTTCTGATCTGGAGACGATTGCCTTGGATTGTTCCGTTCTTCGGTTTCAAGCAGACTTACCGCAAGTCTCGCATAGAGCTGCCCTTACTCCACACGAAGTTTCCAGCAAACGGAGTTGTCACCTAAAAGCACAAGTCCGGGGCTTTCAGATTGAGTTAAAAAGTTTTTATTTTCTGAAGAATACTGTGCATAACACGCCTTTACTATAAATAAGTATATTTTGTCTAGTTAATTATAAATTTATATCTGCATAACATCCGTGTATTAAATGTTAAAGTCGTATTGGGTAAAGACAAAGAAGTTCATACGAATGGCATTTTACTGCCTACGCCACTTCAGGGCACTCCCGTAGCAATCGGCAATAAATGCTTGGAAGAGATAAACGATAACTGAAGAGGAGTTGAAAGCTAGCAAGAAGGCCTTGTGAAAATGAGTAAAATTGCATCGCTTTAAAATTTATAGAGGGACTAAGCAAATAAATGCATCTCGGTACCCTTACTAAAAAATATATGGTTACATAGCCTATAGCGTATCAACCACATAAATTTTTCTGTTTCTCCTGTGTAGTTTTCCCTGGTGGGAAGGGAAAAAGACTGTTAATACGCGGTTATGACACCTGACCTGCAGTACACCGACGTCAAGTTCAATAGTAGCACAGACTTCTTACCATACCGCTTGCGGTGACAAAGCAAAAGTCAACTCCGAGGTAAGATCCAATATGTGGGTTATACGAACATGTGCACCGGGTTTGAAGGGGTTGGCCAAAATTTCAACCTGTTAGAAAAATCCATTAATTATTCATGAGATTCACGAGCTGAAAGGTTAAGGATATGGGGAAAACTGTATACTCGGGGGTCGTCGTAACTGTTTGTCGTGTTTCCTAAAGTATAACTGGAACCAAAACCGTCAGCTGCCTAAAAGAGTTATCACGAAGGTTTCGAAAAGTGTATTATACCCTGTGACGTTAGAGTATCGAAGTTTTTCCTGTTACATGTGAAATTGCGTGAAGAAAGAGGCTTTTATGTAAAGGAACAAATGGCTCGCATTGTATGGAAGTCCATCATCTATTCATTAAGGTTTTTTTAATCCATTATGTTTTTCACTTTTCAACATATTTTTTAGTCATAGGGATGAAAGGATAACAACATTACATATTGAATTTCCTATAATTAGCACGAGCCTTGATGCATTATTAAATAGACCCTATTTAAAGCACTATCTGTTCAGTTAAAAAGCCTTAATTTCTAATCATGGTTCTCGCGAGGATAAGTTCCAAAGCGATTGGTATGAACATTAATTTGGTAGTTAATTTAGCAGAATTCACATTTCAAGTTTACTAGTCATGTAAAAATCGAAAATTCTGATAAATGTTTGAATCGAGAACACCAAGAATGATAACTTCACAATGAATCCACAACACAGCATGAGTACACTCTGTATTTTTTATCTTTGAATGGGTTGCTCTATTTAAATGTTTTCCTTTAGTCAAAGCATCAAAATAATAAAACTTTATACTATAATGAACCTCCTATGAAAATTTTCCACCTGGAAAATCCGACTTATAACTCAGAGCAAGCTCTAGAAAATACTCCTTTTACTATTACTTTGACCACGATATATGGAGTATTTTAGGCTCGAAAAGTAAGCTAATTAAAACCTTCTTGCTTAACCTAATCTTAAACCCAAAAACACTTTACAATGAATACGTAAATGCTTGATTTAAAGCCTGAAGGACTAACTAAAAACTACAGGTGAAAGAGGGGGTTTATTGGAAGGAGACTTTTTATTGGGAAGAGGTATTTATTTGAGAGGATCAGTTATTTAAAAGTTCAAACAAGTTTAAAGTCATTCGACATCAGTAAGTTCATCCTCCTTGGTGTTCTCGCAAATCAAGAAATCTATGTTGTAAGCATCTTCTCGACTGGGATTTGTCGCTTCCCGTGCTTTGAACGTTTAATCAGTAATGAAAGATTTCCATGTGTGACTAAATCTAAAATTTCTTTTCCTGCAATTTATAACCGACCTTGAACCAGTGGATCAATTACTTTCCATCTCATCAACAGGAAGATCAAGAGCACATGATTTGAATGATTTTTCTATAAGTTCTTGACGCCCATGGTTCCAAAATTGATGACACAATTCGTTCTCTGGGAAATCCTTTATATTATCTTCTTGTGACTCCGCATGTTGTTGGGAATACCACAGCGAAATCCTTTCAATGCATGTTTTGTCAAGCATGCAAGGTGCTGTTATTAGACAAAGTTACTCGTTTCTGTTGTTACTATTATTATTAAATTAATGTTTATACAGGATACCATACATATATGCAAAATATACATATAAACACATCAGTATTTTTCATATAATGTAAAAGCTGCTATCAATGTGGTCCTGTTTTGACACATTAGTAAACAAAAAGGAAAAAGGGAAAACATAACGAGAATAGGAAGCTAAAAAACTGCTTCAGGACTAATCTAGGACTATTAGCACATAGTAAGACACTGAAAATGCTGAAAAACGAGCCTTAATTGAAAAGGGGAAATTTAAAGGAACTAATCACTAAAATCTAAAAACCTAAAAATTGAAAGATGCTATTTGAAATGATTTTATTTAAAAATCATGCCAAATTTCTTAGTAAAATTTTTACGTATTTCTAAGGGATGATCATTGTAAAGTCGACAACCTTGGTAATAGAACGATTGACGACCTATTTCAAGTAATTTACAAGCCATGTTTATTGTCTTTATTTTGGTAAACATCTAACCTGTGATATTGTAAATTAGAGTCTGGAGTAACTAGAATAACTAGAGCTCAGATTCTAATTAGACAAAATTATTGTATTTTTAGTTATCGTGACAAGTCAAGTGCCCACACAGGACAATTGCACTATATTTGCAGACTAAAGTTCATGTGAAACAATGGTTAAAGAGCTACCCTTTATTAAAGTTTTTTGTATTTAAGGTTGTAAAAATTGTTAAAACAATCAGGAATGTAATTACGAGTGTGAGCAATGGAAGTAAAAGATTGCTAGGTATTTCTTGCAATATAATTGATTGCATGGATAGAAATTAAGATGTGCTGTTTTAATAGAGTGGAATTCTACCATATCTCCTAAATTTTTGGTGCACTGAGCCGGGTAGTTTCATTGATAGCATATCGACGCTTTAAGGGCAGGAAGAAAGAAATGGAGTTTACAAAGACCGAAAGCCACCAAGTTCGTTAAGGTAGAAGATGACTTTTGAGCAAAGGGCATCAAATCAATGAACGACATTGCAATACCTGGAAGGTGAACTAAAGGATCATAAACAATGTGTTCAAGAAATTTTAATGTTTCTTACGAAAGTGCGGACGACGAATCCATCGACAAGAAAATGGAAGAAGAAAGCAATTACAAGGGAAAAGTTACTCGTGCAATTATTTCGATTCGGGATGCCTTTAAACACATAAGTTTGAAAAAGACAGGACAGCTATTAGACAGGATCAATTCAATCGGAAGAATTGCTTCGTCGAGAGATTCAATAAAAAGGAGAGGGGCTGTTCAGGCTAAGTTGCCAAAACTTCTATTTGAAACGTTTTTGACCAAGATACACGAGTGGCAGGAGGTTGGGGAGAGATTTTCAAGTTGCAGTGCGCTCGTCTATTCATAGACGAGCGCACCGTAACTGATCTGTTTATAGGAATTACCTATCACTAGCTTCGTCTCATAGCTTGGAAGCTCACTCAGGGTGCCATATAGCTGTTGTTATAAATCATCCTTCGTTTCTTCATCTGCTGCTTCTATTGGTGTCTTTGAATCTCTTGTCTGAAAGCTTGCTGTAGTAATTTGAGAGAAAACAGGTTTCCAACCAACCAGTGCTGCTGCTGCTGTAACGCCCCTTCCCAATAACAAACCAAATCCTTTTGCATGGTCTTCCTCTTTACCGGGATACAGAACTGTGGCATATTCACTTGTCATCTTCCTTTGGCGGATCCACCGCATTTTGCTCACTCCTAACACATCTAGCCTGTACCTTTTCATTTCCCGAATAACCTGTGCTAACCTCCTACTCTCGTACAGTGTTCTCACGCTCTACGTTTCTACTCAGGTTATTTGTTTGATCCTGAAAACTCTAGCTCTCGAAGGGCAGACTTTCTCTCCGCTTTCATCTGTACGTGTCATACTTGCATCGATAGATGTGATATTTACCACTAAGTGCCTTGTTAGTTGAACGGATTGACATCTTCTTACTGTTTCTGTAGTAGGATGTTTTTCACAGGGTAGGGTTACTTACCCAACACCCAACCCTTGTCTTTTTTCAACCTGGTTTGGCACAGACTATAGCAGAGTCGGATTGTAGTGTAGATTAATTGTTGTACGGGTACCTTATGTTTTGCGGACTCTAAATTACGGTAATACTTCGGCGGACAATATTAAAATATGTTTGTTTTGTCACTAGTTGACCAACACAAGTTACGAAGACTACAAAAGTGTGTCTGTAGACGCTATTAGGCGAAAGAAGTTTTTCAAGTATAATGTTTGAAGCAAGTGTGATGCTTTAGAGCTCAAATGTAACACTTCACTTCTTATTCATCCCTTGTCTTGTAAACATATAGATAACAAATGTGATCGATGTGTTTACAAGAAAATAATAATAAACCCCCGAAACGAAAAAGAAAACAATCTACTTTGGCACATCGACATCTCATTTTAAGTCAAATTATTTTGATATTCAATTTTTAAATGCTGTCAAAGATGAGGTGAATACATGGAATGTCACAGGAATATTATCCAACTAAACTACGTGGTGTCATTTTTTTATTACTGTTGTAAATGCCATAAAGAACAGTCTTTACTGGGGCATATTTTTTAATTTCATCTTTAGGAAAAGTACTTTGATAACAAGTTTTTAAAAATGTTCTCAAATCTGTGGTAAACACAGGGGATGTCAAATGGTATTTTTCAAGTACACTGCGCAGTACCTTTGTTTATTACTATTTCAATAGCCAAAAAGACCATCCTCCACTCTGAAACATCTAAATCTCATTCCAGAGAAAATAATTTAAATGCACTCAAACATAAAATCACTGCATGGGGTGTCACATGAATATTTTCTAACTAAACTGCCTAGTACCATGTGTTTATTACTGTTAGGTAGCAGTTAAGTAACCTTTTCAAATTTATTTGCCTTAGAATACCCTCGTTGATTTCCCTCCTAGGTTTTCCTCCTACAGCCATCTCACTTTTGCAACCTATGGTTGTGAGTCGTGGATTCTCAAGAAGAGTGACAGGAAGCGACTCCGCAGCTTTGAGATGTCGTGCTATAGAAGAGCGTTAAGGATAAGCTGGACTGAACGAGTAACAAACGAGGAAGCCTTGCGCACAATACAGTGTCACAAGCGACTGCTCCCAACCACAGTGAGCCGAAGAGTTTCATACTTAGGTCACATACTAAGACGTGACACCCTGGAAAAAGAACTGATCCTTGGCATGGTTGATGAAACAAGAAAAAAGGGGAAGGCCAAGAACAAGGTATGCGGACAATATAAGAGAAGAATCCGGACTTTCCAAAGTACAAGCATATTGAGCAGCTCAGGACCGGCCCAAATGGCGAGCCATGACGAAAGAAGCCACGGCGGGTTAAACATGAGCTCTCCGTACATGATGATGATGATGCCATCTCACTACAGCTTTAAATATGTGCATTCCACGTGAAAAGTAAATTTAATAACATACAAACCATTAACTTGTATTTTTCAAAGGATGATCGTTTTTGAAAATAATATAGCAACTCCTTTCTTAGCACACTGTTATCTGGTGCTTGTTGAATTTATTTCTGTCCTATCATTATCATCATCATCATAGCCATCATCATTTTATTAAAGTCAGGAGGTCTATTTGTGTCTAATCTAACACCAATTCTTCACTTTGAAAAAATAAATGAAGGTTTTACAGATGTTTTATATTGCCTTTTATGACAAATATTAAGATTTCTGACAAGTACAGGTATGGAAGGCACCATTAAAAATAATACTTTTATTAAGCTACTACCATTTTGAGCGTTGACTCCTTTTTACTATAACCTCAGTGTGAACATGCTCAAATCTGTAGTACAAAATGTTGGTATAGTACTTTTAAGTTTAACGAATAAGGACTATTATGTGATAATCACGTAGATCAGCATCCATTACTCTGATTTATTGTGAATGTTCTTCCAGATCGTGGAAAGCATTTCCCTGTTGCTATTGCAATTACTTCTGATGTGAGTTTTGATAATTTTTCTTTGTTAATAGATGATCATTTTAATAGCTCATTTCTACGTTTTTGCACATAAACTCCAGAAGAAGATGGAAAAGCGAGTCTGTCATACCGTTTGCAATGAAGCAGACCAAGTCTTCCCTTGTAGCTTTGAGTACTTAGGTCTTCACGTTTTGTTAAACTAGTAACACATACAGGACACTTAAGATTTTTAATAATATATTTTGTGGTGAATCAACTAATGTAAAAGACCACATCTTCTCGCCCGATCGGTTTATCAGTTACAACAACAAAAAGACGTCCTATGTCAATAAAATGCTTTTTAATGTTACAGTGAGTTGCCTCTTGTAAAGCACTTTTGGTTAGTAATTAACAATTTGTGTGAACAGAAGATTCTACAAATGTATTTTTTTGAAGGAGGGCTCTCGTTGCCCATTTGAATTCCAGTACATTGATGTTGTTGTTCCACACAAGCCTGCTTCTGATTTTAGTAAAAAACATCTGAAAGCGGTCTTAGGAGAATCTGTACGTCAAAACCTAATCCCGGAGATTTTGTTCCTCTCTAAAAGGTGATAGGATATATAAATAATTGATTTTGCTGAAATAGCAAATCAGACAGTAAATATTTTCCTCCCGCTGTTTACAATTTTGTTTCCATCTTGATCTTTTGAGTTTTTCAAATTATTAATTACCATATTTAAATAGTTCTCCTGGACATCAATGTTCTTAACAATGAGGACTTGTATAATGACTGCCAAATTTATTCTTGGAGTTTAAAAGGTCAAAAATGTTATTTTCATCACTTTTAACAAATATTTTTATTTTTAACACCCATAGGTGAGTAATAGGTCCAGCAAAGGAGTGGGTCAGTGTCTGTGCAGCAATTCTGGCTTCCATCATGTGAGTGAATTACAGTTAGTTTCCAAGGTGAAGGAAAATATGCTTCTGTATATTTTAATGTTCCTGCACAAAACACCACTCAGTTTCATTTGTAATTTATGTCTAAAGCATACCAAGATCACCAAATGCATTTCGAGCAAGTTTGATAAGATGACTCACATCAAGAATCACGTGAATTGTATGATTTGGCCTATTTGGGTGCTTAAAGGAACCATTAAAGTTCTGGATTTCACAGCCAGGTTTTTCTGCTGCAGCAAGATTTTTAGCTTGACCATCAAATGTTACACCATATATAACCATTCCATTTTCAGTTAATAACTTGATGGATTCTTTGATCAACTGGCATAGCACATCAGAATAAGTACGATTTGGAAACAAATATCCGATAGGGAGATGCCATAAATGCCTGACGCCAGCTGCCACGAATACAAGCCTATTCTGTACAATGGTGTCGTCTTTTTCTTCACTAATGCTACCATAGTCAACATTTCCTGCAAACTTACATTTTTAGCATCCCAAACTGTCTCTTTCCTTATGGCCAGCTCGTCCAAAATAAGAATGCCGCAACTTCCAATATTTTGAGGCTCTATGTTTAAGAAACCAAACTTGCTTTAAGAAAACCTGGTTCACAATGTATGTTTTTTGCCCAAGCTCTTATTGTTGATGGATTTGGCAACTTAAGAGCTTTCCCTACAAACTGATATGCACTTGGGCTGTAAAAATTTAATGATATTGCAAAGGTATTTATTTGGATAGAGTATCTTGCACCATTCGTACAGTAACCTTTTGTACATTGCTTTTGGAATATTTTTGTGGTTGGGTCTGAAAAGTTATGAGACAAAAGTGCACCCTGTTTCATTGTTAGCAGTCTATACTCCTCCAATATTTTAAGTGGACCTTCAATAGATTTTTTTCTTGTCTTATAACTTTACCTCTCAGATTTCTTAGATCCTTGTTCTTCTTTGTAAGTTGTTTCATAAGGTGCGTTTTTTCATTTCATGGAGATGTAGCATAGGTATGGTTTTGCTTTGGGTTCTTTTCCTGGGTATTTTGGATTGCTGTTCATCAACTAATTGACTTGTTAGTGGGTCACTTTTCTAGTGATTTTCTGGTGGATGGATTGTTTATCAGATGAGGTGGGACGTCAAAGACAGAAATAAGTTACTGCAACAAGCTTTAGATACTTTTTTCCTGAAAGGCCTGGATAGTGTAGGTTTCCAGGGTGAACAAAATGCTAAGAAGTAAAATGTTTTTCACAGAGACTTGTTAGGTACTCAATCTTTGCAATTTGTTGCTAAGATTCGTTACTTTAGTAGTTCTGGTTTTTCAGTGGGAAGCTGAAATAGAAATAGAACATGTATTAAAATTAGAGCAAAGAACAAGAATTAAACTTTGATGTTATGTCAAATATCATCTTTTAAAATGCACTGGAATATGTACCACATAGATCAATATGCATAATCAGAAAAAGTATTCTTTGGAGCTTGTCAAAAGTTTGGTCATCATTGTCCTGACCTGGGCATCAGGTTAGCCATTACGTACATTATTCATAGATAGATAGACAGATAGACAGATAGGTAGATAGGTAGATAGGTAGATAGGTAGATAGGTAGATAGGTAGATAGGTAGATAGGTAGATAGGTAGAGAGGTAGAGAGGTAGAGAGGTAGAGAGGTAGATAGGTAGAGAGGTAGATAGGTAGAGAGGTAGATAGGTAGAGAGGTAGATAGGTAGAGAGGTAGATAGGTCGATAGGTAGATAGGTAGGTAGGTAGATATGTAGATAAATAGTTAGATTGATTAATGAATGGATAGAAAGGTAAATACATACAAATTTTTATGCTTCATTATTAATGTGGTATAATGTTGTAATTTGAATGTTTTGTTCCTTTCTATGTATTGAAGAAAATAATAAAATATATTAAGAAAAAAATGTTTTTTGAATACCAGACATTTGAGGCAGTGTTTGACTTTCCTGAGTGTTCTTCTGTGATACATATATATTTGACGTGAAGTAAATGCATCCCTCCTGCACTGTTGATTGCATTAACGTTAGTTTATTAATTCAGATTCTCTTCAGATTTTATAATGGGTATCATCAGGAAAACTTTGGTTGAAGGGTTTGGTCAGTAACAACTAGATAACCGCCAACCGAAGAGGAAGGAATGTGAGGTTCTTATATGGAGTGACACAGTGAGCAGAGAAATTTGAAGGAATTATGGTTTATAGGTCTCCCGTGGTTCATTGGCATTTCAAATTCTTATTATATCCAAATTTTCAACCTGAAGATACTTTAAAAGCATTCACCGAATTCATCAAGAAGTTTGAACTGCGGTACAATGCCAAGTACCAACACCCAGCAAAGGTTTCTCTTGAAACTTCAGTTAAAATTTGGAAAGTTGAAAATCCTACAAATGAAAAACCTCAGCCAAGACCACCTCTGCAACAATATGATAGGATCAGAAACAAATAGCAGCAAAAAGGTAGTGTGGCAAAATTCTTGGCATTTTACTCTTCGACTATACAAAGATTGGCTCACAGCATGTCCAGACGAAGGCTCAAAAGCTTCAATCCTATGGCCTGCATTTGTTTCAACAATGACAGGTTTTTACAAATCCACAGAAAAGATGACGCTTAAAAGCTTCCATTTCCGCTCGTAAGCGCAAGAGACACTCCAGCTAGGCATCATGAAATTCACAAAACAGCCGGAAACGTTCGAGCACCTTGTGATGATAGAGCCTGAAGCCCAGCAAAAGACAAGAAAGCAAGTCATTTTGCAACAATTATCAGAAACTTTTAAAGGGATCGTCAATATCAAGAATCAAGTAAAACTGCATGTTGATGCTGATTATCTGCTAGTGTATCCTTTTCATCATCTAACAATAGAGGAAAAACTTGAAGTAAAAAATCTTGGTTCTCATCTGCTTATAAATATTACTGTCAAACTGACTGCAAGGAAAAAAAGTCGTGCATTTAATTCAATTTTTTATTTGGGAAGAAGAGATGCCTGACGATCAGCACGAAAGAAGGGCCAGTAAGTATAACTGAATAGTTTATTTGAAGGTGTCGGTAAGCTGCAGTGGTTATCAATAATCTATGACATCGTTAATGCCGACATTTCCCACCAACAAATATTTTCACGAGCCGCTATTGGTCCTCACATATGTTTTGCACGGTGGTGTCACACACCATGTCAACCAAGACAGCCTACTCATTCATTGCTATATTATCAGCTCAATAACTTCAACGTTGGCCCAGTGCGACAAATTTGGGATCTGGCGAGAAATAGATCGAATTGGAGGGCAATGCAAATAGAAGTTCGCCAAACACCGGATCGGTGAAGACACCTGTGATGATGATGATATCAGCTGGTGAGTAATTGTACTTTGCAAGAAGGTGTGTAAAATGTAAAAAACAAGCTTGTCAATAAGCCTGGTGGTCTATTTTTGAACGACTTGTTTTTCTTCTCAAGGATTATTAATTTTAACCCATAAGTTTCTGCACCTATGTCTCACCTATGTCCCACTTGCTGTAAAATGTACACTCACTGATACCAGGGTTTTCAATTTTTTGACGTCACTCTTTTGACGTTTCCTTGTGAACAAATACTGGATTACACAATGTGAGCTTCTTTGAGACACGTAAGCCCTTTGTAGTTTCAACCACTGTGTTTATGTCTGAACTCTTTTTTACGTTTTCTTCACTCTCATTTCAAAAAGGAGCTGATTGGTGGGGCGTTGAATCAAGCGTTAACGAAACTATCAAAGTGAAATTGCACTCAAACCCTTCCACAAAAAAATGGGAGTTCCCTGCAGTCACTATTGACGTCATGCATTTCGAAGACAGATCATCATCAATCAGAGATGAAAATGGCTCATGGCCTTCATGGAATTGGATAACGTCAGAAGATGTTTACCTGACAGCTAATCGCCATAACAAAAGATTGCTTTAATAACAGGATATTCAGCATTTAAAATTAAAACCCAAATTGTAAATGACATTGTTCTCAAAGGGGAACTCGCTGGTGACGACTTTCCCGACAATATAGCGCTTCTCATGTACTCATCAACAATTAATAACCTTCTTCTGACTGGTTAAAGTTTGGCCTTTCATTTGAAGGTCTTGACAGGGTTGTGGAAGTACGTTTTGTCCAGGAAAAGTAAGGTTCCACACACATAACTAAAGTCCTGTGTAGTAAATCATATGTAATGGACTCTTTAGTCCAACAAGTACTAAATACTAAGTACAGTCTATATTCCCTTGAAACTACTGCTTTTACAAAAATTTTCTATTGCTAAATAATATCCTGGAGCATCGTGGAGCCGTGGCTCAATGGTTATTGCAACTGCACAGTAACCAAGAGTTCCGGGTTCGATTCCCCGAGCTGTCGAGGTTGGCGTCATGAAGGGCATCCGGCCAAGAAATTCCTTATTGCCAAATCAAAGTCCCTCTGAAGGGCACCGTCTGTGCCCCAATTGCTTTTTACAGTTACGGCACACATTGTATTAATCCATGGGGGACCGATTGTTTTATCTTTTCTTCTTGTTAAATCGTACGAACGCTTCAAATATCTTTAAAATTGACAATGACGAATTGTCCTGAGGTGTTTTGTGACAGTGCAAGGAATAAGAAATTTGAACGTGTGAGAAAAACAGACAACAGTGGAAACATGAGAATATGAAACATAAACTTCGAGAATATCCACGACTTGGAAAATCTGAGAGAAATCGCGAAGGACAGAGAGAGCTGTAGAAGTCTTATGAAGCTGATGTGTTACGATGTTGAAGATAATGTCAGTAGTTCAAAATCGAAACAACGACAGAAGAAGAAGAAGTGGAAACATGAGTAACTCAGGTGGGTGTATTTTACGGAAACGGTTTTTGCCAGAAAAGGTATTTTTTAAAGGTATTGAATAAATCGTAAACTGAGAAGATTCACTCCACCGACTGTGGAAATCTGGAACACGAATGACGGACAATGTTGTATCAAGTTTGCCGAAGTTCTGAAATGAAGGCTCAGCTCTCATGTCACACGACCGTAACACATTCTACTTATTTCCATTAGGTGGAAGGTGGTGATCTAATCTCATAATGAGGTATGAAGTTTCACATAAACACGTTGGACAACCAAGTGACGTAAATTTCACATGCATCTTTCAATTCTCAATTAAATCATTTGACCTGCAAGTATTTTCCCAGTACTTTGGTGAAACACTCAAGTTGATGTCATTTGTTTGAGGAAAGCAATGCACAGTAATATTACTAGTCATTGTGCGAGTCTTTTGTTTAAGATCTTTGTTTGGGTTTCACACCTGATGGGTCAAAGCAGTGAAAATATTTGCCAAAATGTCTGAAAAGATGATAAAAAAAGTATGTGCTAAAATTTGTTTGACTTGAAATTAGTGGTGACAAAAGCCAGTAATTGCGTCAATGCAGTTGTTGTCAGCATTCAGACTACATAACTAAAGTATTACTGTGGAAAATTCAAGCCCAAGAAATTTCCCTTTGCCTGCATTTTCAGATTAACAATGGATAAATTTTACTGCAACTGGACTGATTGGTTTAATTCATTTAAACCACCATGCTCGGTGTCTTACCTGAGGACCCTTAAGGTCACACCCCGAGAAAAAAATCAGCTATCGTAATTATTCGATAAAGCGCACGGTGCGCTTCAATAATTCTGGGGATTCTAAAGGGCGCGGTTATTCAGGGGATGCGCGTATTTGAGGGAATACTCTTATTGGTAAAGTCACTCAACTTATAAAGCACTAAATGTCAAAAATATTTTTATCAGTACAAACAGTACGAAGTAAACTTACAAAGCACTAAAGGTCTAAAATATCAACGTCGACATTCATCAATTTCAACGGTGAAGTTGACAAATACAAATATATCTGTAAATATATGAACATTGTGATTTACGCACATGATGTTAAAAACATTATAGACTATACTCACTATAATAAATGTTTATGGTGCTTTTATTCTTGACCTTCAATTTTTTACTTTGAAAAAAGGGTGCGGTTGTTGAAAAAGAAATCTGCCAAAGAGGGTGCGCTTATTAACTTTTTGGGGTTCCAAAGCGTGCGCTTATTCAAGGGGTGAGCTTATTCGAGTAGGGTGCGGTAAATTGAATAATTACGGTATTCCATCAAGAATCTGTGACCTTTCTTTACCGGACAAGACATTAGCTTTTGAGCTCCCAGTCGGTTGTAGGAATTTCATGCCAGGAAATAATATGTTGAGCTCATTTTGCTAAATGCTGAAGCTTGAAAAATTAGTTGTTAACAGGGGTATTATCATGGTGGAAAAAACCTTTAAGACTAGCTCTAGATGTAACACAACATTTCGATCAGTTCAAAAGCGGTAATCTAGAATTGGCACTCTTCAAGCACCGTTCAAATCTCTGCAACATTGTCAAAGTATTCTCGACCATAATACCTGTGTATTTATTATTGCGAGATAAAATTTACCAATGTTCTCTCTTAAGTTACTTCTAGCTCCTTCCTTGATGTTATTAGTGTCTTTGCTGTGCCATATAACATTATTTCAGTTTTTCCGTACTTTGTATTTAAAACGAATAGCATAGGTGGCAGGTTTAAATTTTCCCAGGGGAAGGCCCCCCCAAAATTGGAGATTAAAACGATGTGCTATGTGTCATAAGGAAAGTATGAAAAATTTCTTATACTTCATAGTTTATTAGTAATTTTTTTTTCATAACATAACATAAGTCAAATTAAAGCATAACATAACAGAGGATAACAAGATTGAATGTGCAGCACTGGTGTAGTTTTCAACAGTTAATACTTACATAGTTTTGACAACCGAAATGCATTCTTTCTTACAAATGATTTTTAAAAAAATTCATCCAACAAATCATCAGATGGAATATTTTCCACGTTTTTGTAAATGTTCATTAGAGGGACGGCATTAGGGCGCTTTGACACTCATGACCTTAGATCAGGGAATTATCTCTCTGCAGCCCAAGTTGACGCTGGTGATGTAAATACAAGCCTAAAAATTTATAAAATTCTGGGATGATGCTATGGAAAACCTTTTCTACTTTTGGATAATGTATTACCGATTGAAAATCATCGAAGATATGTAATGCAACTTGGCTCTCAAAGGCAGCACGTCCCTGTGCAATGTTAGTCTATTTCAGTACAGATCGTGGGTATAATGCTGAGAAATTATGTGCAATTTTTCTTTGGTAAGAATGAAGTCTTTGATCTTTCTGAAGTGAGCAGCTGATTCTTCAGATCCAAAGCAAAACACTGTCTAACACAGAAAAATATTTAAGCTTTTATGCTTCTTCTGCTGTTGCAGGGAAGAAAGCACATTTGTGAATTTTATCCAATCTTCGTGGAATTTTTCGCTGTCTTGAGTCTGAACCTCATCCAAACTTTCATTTAGTTCTCTGCTGGCTACAATCAATTGTTATATGATGGAGAATCTAGCATCTTTAAGGGATTGCCGAATTTCTTTTGTCACTTGTTAAGCTTTGCTGAAATCAAACTGTGTGCCATGCAAAAGTGCATTCTCTCCTTCAATTATGGTGAAAATCATCCAGAGCACTTTCAGCAAAAAAATCTCAAATTTCTTTAATGAGCTCGAAAAAAACCCAGCTTTTATCTCGGCTGTATTCATCACATTTTCATCTACCTCTTTCAGCCAGCTTAAAATGGCATTGTGGTTGTTGGTAACAGCGTGAAAAGAAACTGATCGCAAAATCCATTGAACGTTTTGTATTTTGTATGTTTCTTAATTAGTCGATTTGTATTAAATAATTGTTTAGTATATCGTGAATAATAGATCCTGAATGAAAGTGTTACTTTGATATTTGGTCCCGCTCCTGTGACCTGTTATAATATTATGTGTCGCTTCCGATTCTTAAGAATTGTTGATGATTATTGTGTACAGTTTCCGGTTCACCATAATTGATCCGGATGCATGTCATTAGATTCCGCGAATTGTTTGTGTTTATAAAAGTTCTTGTTATTGTCAACGTGACCTTGGTCCAGATATACGTGGGTTGACAAAAGTATATAAGATCAGCGTTACTCTGTGTTTTATTGTTATTCTGGATGTAGTCGTCGATAAGAACAGATGCATTGATGGCTAACGTAATATAATGCATCATACTATAGAGACACACAGATGTGAGTACTTTGTTTTATATTACACTGTATGATTTAAGTCGTTTGCTATTGTTACTCTTTAACAGCGTGTATCGTTTTATCAATGTTAAGTTGAAAGTTCTTCTAAGTTTATTACGTTTAATGGATATTGTTTTCATTATTTGTTCTATTATTGATATGTACGTTTAATCAACATGTATTATAGTTACGTTTTAGTCGTATTGTTATTAGTTTGATTTTGTTTCAATTCTTTACAGATTCTGTACTGGCATATTGGTATCTCGTATACTGATTGTATTCACATATCGGATTGTAACGTTGATAATCGTTTTCGTTCAACAGACAATAAAGTATAATTTACCTTTATACAGTCACAGAGCTGTTTTCTTTTTAGTAGTTAGTAGTTTATCGACACTACAAATGGTTACATGAAAACTGTAACCTCATAAATTGAAAACAAAACTGTTTGCAGGATATACAATTATCCACATTTTACATAAGCGACAAAATGAATAGTCTACCACATGATTCTTGACAAACGACTTCCTGACCGGCTAATGTGTCAATGAAAAACTGACTCCTGTGGTAAAAATGAATCATGCGTATTTATAACTAGTCATTATATATGCTGGAGCCAGAGGAAGAGAGGTGTGACTGAGAAAATGATTAGGACGGTCCAAAGCCTCTACCAAGACTGCACTACATCGGTACAGTACACGGGCGAGAGTACACCACCTTTTCAAGTTAGAGTGGGGCTCCACCAAGGTTCTGCCTTGAGCCCTTTTCTGTTTTCAGTGGTCATGGACACGGTCAGTGCAACAGCCAGAAGCGGTATCCCGGAGGAAATACTGTATGCGGATGATCTCGTTGTCACAGCAAAGAGCAAGGAAGAGTTAGAGCGAATGGTCCATCTGTGGCAGGGAGAATTGGAAAAGAAGGAACCAAAAGTCAACAGCAAAAAGACAGAGGTCATGGTGACAAGCAAAGTAAGACAAGGCGTGAACTTTAGAGACACAAAGAATGCCGAATTCAGTCAAGTGGGAAAATTTTCTTACCTGGGCTCAGTGATATCCGAGCAGAGTGGGTGCCGGGAAGAGGTAAACGTCAGGATTAGCAGAGCATGGAAAAAATGGAGAGAGGTCAGCGGGGTAGTTTGTGATAAAAAGATGCCTTTCAAGCTAAAGACCAAGGTCTATACAGCAGTTATTCGCCCTGTGCTACTATATGGGTTGGGAACGGCGGCCCTGAGAAAGGCAGAGGAGAGGGCCCTGGAAGCGACAGAGATGAAGATGTTGAGATGGATGAGTGGCATTTCACTCCTGGAGCTCCGCACCAACGAAGACATTCGAAGGTTTGTTGGCGTCACAAACATATCCAACAAGACAAGAGAAGCAAGGTTGAAATGGTATGGGCACGTGGTGAGGAGGAGTCATGAGAACCCGATAAAACAAGCGTGGCAGGCGACAGTTCAAGGGAAAAGGAGCAGAGGCAGGCAGAGGCTGAGATGGAGANCTGTGCTACTATATGGGTTGGGAACGGCGGCCCTGAGAAAGGCAGAGGAGAGGGCCCTGGAAGCGACAGAGATGAAGATGTTGAGATGGATGAGTGGCATTTCACTCCTGGAGCTCCGCACCAACGAAGACATTCGAAGGTTTGTTGGCGTCACAAACATATCCAACAAGACAAGAGAAGCAAGGTTGAAATGGTATGGGCACGTGGTGAGGAGGAGTCATGAGAACCCGATAAAACAAGCGTGGCAGGCGACAGTTCAAGGGAAAAGGAGCAGAGGCAGGCAGAGGCTGAGATGGAGAGATGTTATAAGAGAGGACATGAGGCAAGTTGGAGCAGATCCGGAGGACTACAAGGAGCGTGGAAAGTGGCGCAGACTGTGTCAAGCGGCCGACCCGTCTTAGTGATGGAACAAGACCGCAAGAAGAAGAAGAAGAAGATTACACCGCGTACTGTTTGACTGATCATTTGAAAATCATCAGAAGAAGATGTCTAGGACTAACCCAATCCAATCAATTTGAGACTGTGCAAACAAGCAAACCTTTTTTTTAGAGCCACACGGAAATACTGTTCAATCTTGCACTGATGCCACCACGGGTCTTACATCTCTGTCGTTGCTCATGGCGTCTTCTCATGATCAAGAATGTGGAAACAAAAAGGCATTTATACTTTGCTGGATATATCTGACGTTTTATTCAACATAATGTTAAAGTATTCTACCTCTGACTTGCTTTGACAACTCTCTCGATGCTGCTTTGTTGAAGTCTTGTGGAAGTTCAATGATTACATTATATGAAAGCCATTTGTACTTTCGTTTTTACTTAGCAAAGCTTCTAATCCTGGGACGTCATTTTTTCTTACTTGCAAAAAGGCTGTTAAATTTGAAACTTTGTCAAACCTGCCCTGACATCCAAGCTAATGCATACTTGTGAAAATATTGCAGAGGTAATGCTGTTTTTGTTCTTCATTTGCTTTTCCCTTCCACTTATGGACATTGTTTAAACTGATACATTGGCATAATTAGCATAATCACAACACAAAATAGAGGACTTTTGCTGTCTAAACTATGTGAAGTTCGTTTTCATGCCACTGAAAAGTTTTTATATGTGCTAGTACTTGAATAGTGCCCCGTTCCTCCTGTCTTTATCTTTTTGTGCCTAACGTTGTCTCTGTAGGAATAGGGTAGCTTAAACGTTCCAATTTCAGGCATGTTTTAATAATAAACGATCAAGATTGAATCGATATATACAAAGTAGAAACTCAAGCAAATACATTTTTTGTCTGAACTGAAAAACATTTTTTACATTGTTAGAAACCGACGTTTTGAAATTGATGTGCTTTCTAAAAATCATCATCAAAACTCCCTAGATGTAATTCTACATGGAACAGTACGAAAATACGATAGCGTGCACGATAGGTGGATGGACAATTGTTTTCTTGTCTGTAAGAGGCATTTTCCCGAAAAAGTTTTTTCCATTGAAAAGCTGCTAGATTGGTTGACCCCTATGATTGTGTCACAGCGGACTCGAACCCCCAATTCACCACGTAGCCGGCGCATTTGATCAGTACAAGTTATTTCTTGATTAAGTGTTTCTTTGATTTTCATGACACGTTTGTTAGCAAATAAGCTGACAGCGTCGTCATCATACAACAACACTTCGGAATAAGGTCGTTATAGAATAATACAAGTGGTCCCAAAATCAAACCTTGTAATATCCCAGTTATTATGCTTTCACATTTTGAATTCGTTCCATCCATGGCTGTTTTAAACGTTCTAGTAAATAAATAGTCATTGTATCATAAGTACTTCTGATCATGTACCCGAAAAGCAGTAATCTTCGAAGTAGGGCGTTATGAACGATTGTGTGAGAAGCTTTGGTTAAATCAAAACAGACCGTTTCAACAAATTTACCAGAGTTAATATCACATTGAATACTATCACATAGTAGGATAACAGAAATTTTGGTTGAACTGCTATAACGAATTGCCTAATGAGTGTCGTTACGTTTGTTCTCTTCTTCCAAGAATTCAACGAGAGCTTTAAGGAAGGCATTCTCTACAATTTTTCAGACAATAGGCAGAAACGATATTAGTCGATGATTTTCAGGTAGACCTTAATTTAAACCTTAGTTCCTCCTGTCCTGGATGGGACATCGGGCAGCAAGATGGTGCCAGCGCGTTCGGTCTCTGATAAAGGCTTTGAGTATCATGCGTTTGCACATGCTTTCATTGGCCTGCCCCGCCCCTCTTTTCCTGATATTGGTCAGGTAGACAGGGACTACCAAAATTCAAAAAAGTTTATTAATTTTGCACATATCAATTTGTTGGTGCAGTTGATGTTTAAGGAAAGATTTATGACATGAGCAATCTGCCCCGATATATATTTACTGCTGTCTTCTAGTAGTCATGCTTAAAGGTTGTCTACCCCAGTGTTTTTTTGTCTTTTAATTGAACGAAGCTGTTTTTCTTCAAAAAGCTTGAAAACCTACCTGACATGCAACAGGGAGATATCTTCTGCAAAGATGTTCTCCATGGGAGTTAATGAGAGGAAATGTCGCAGCTGTAATGATACCGATCGATATTTGAAATTACTAAATTTCTCAACGGTTGACATCAGTTCTGCCGGATATTTTTGAGGTCTGTTGATTCACTCTGCCTTATTTGGGAAGATTTCATGACAACCGCCTAGAATTTCTAGTATCTGCTATAAGCAAGGAGTTCAAGATGCCAAATGGTGAATGCCTTAAGTTTAGTGACCAAGTACTTGGCGTTTCTGGAGAAATTCAAAGCCATTGTAGAAGAAGCTGAAAGTAGTGATATTGTATAATTTTATTTTTTGATTCAATTCTGTGAAGGCAAGCCCCAAAAAGCAATTTCTAGCTGTGTTATATTACCAGCAGTAGTAGAATTTTAGAGCTTAGAGGAACATTTGCACGACTTTTATGGATATGTTGATAGCCAGGTCTCACATTGAAAGATTGACTAAAGGCCCTCCTATTAAGGCTGGTGAAGCAGACAAACTGTTTCCCTTATCACAAGAGGTAGAATCACGCGAAATAAATGTATAGCAATTAAAGTGTCAGTATAACATACAGTAGATTCTAGTATCACATTAGGAATAATTGTTAAAAGATTGTTTGTACAGGACTGCTAACAAGACAAGAGCGTGTATGACATATATGAAAGAGAAGAGACCTCTAGGGTTAAGCAGGTGAGGGAGTTTGATTTGAAGAAACACTGGATGGAAAACTATTTATCTTAAGGAACGATCTAGAAAGGGAAAGAGTTAACACTGGAAGAAGGGGCTTTGGCGGCACATTAAGGGTCACCGGTATGTCCACGCAGGCTATTGAGGATAATACAATGAGGTCTAAGCAACATGCTAGAAAGACTGAAGCGAACCTGTCTTTCCTCCAAACAGAGAGGTCACTTTGGAAAGAAATGCTTTAAATTTAGAGAAAGAGCATATGAAGACAAAAGTGATTAGTAAAAAGGGAAGTATTGTGTGACTTGTGTTTCAAAAAAGAACATTTTGGGGGTGCTTGTTGATCGTTTCAGAAATGGCCAATGGTAGTCTGTGGGTGGAGCCATCATACATTACTCCATCTTGTAAAGATCGGCGATATTAGAAGTTAAGATATCGGTAGAGATGCAACAGATAGAACTGTAGGCAAGACCGACACAAGAGAAATTACAGCTGAGGCCTGGTAATTTGATAGGTATAGTAGATTTTTAAAAGAAAGATTCGACAGCCAGTGGAACCAATAACAGTAATACCAATAAGAAAGAGGTGTTAACCTATGCACAAATTGATAACTGCTCAGACACTACATTGTGTAATGAAATGCAATGCAGTTTTTATGAGGTATCTGGTACTCCAACAACATGCTCCCTCTTTAATGTCATTGGTATGGAACACAGGAGTAGGAAAGAGATCCGTCTTATCGTGAAACCTATCTATGGTCGGCATAAAGTAAAAATACCAGGAATCAAGATAACAAGAAGAGTTATTTCTACTTCCAAGAATATTATCAATCCACGGGATATCCAAGGATGGGCTCATTTGTAAGTTGTAGAATTTTGCACAACAGAAAACAGGAAAGTAATGGATAATGATGATCCAGAACTTCACAGGCCACTGGACAGCGCGAAGGAGGATTTTATAAACTCTTTGCCATTAGGACACTATTTTGGTTGACGTTTCTGGGTCCTGTCAAGGGAACAGATGATCTCAGTGTCCATGTAAATTTTCTAACACAAGAGGAGGATATTTTATAAACACTGAATCATATTACAGGGTAGAGTTTAGTTAGTTCTGTCCAGACACAACTCAATTGCCTTGCTGAGGGGACAGAAGA
Organism: Morbakka virulenta; assembly: GCA_003991215.1. Classification (NCBI taxonomy): domain Eukaryota; kingdom Metazoa; phylum Cnidaria; class Cubozoa; order Carybdeida; family Carukiidae; genus Morbakka; species Morbakka virulenta. The sequence continues at coordinate 812,611 of RDPX01000077.1, read as the reverse complement.
GCACTAGCAATCATTACAAAATCAGCCAGTCAGTTGACACTATCAAAATTGCTTAGTCGTATCGTTAGATTGTCTAGTTTATCTCTGTTGTTCAGGTATTTGCATTAGTTTCCCAAAGTTAGATTGGAACTTGCAGGCTGGACCACGATATCCAGTCTTATCGATCATCTTAATTCTAAACGGAAAGAACAATGGACTGCCACTGTTGAGGGCATCAATATGAAACGATCCAGTCGAAAAGCATGGTCAACTATTAACAAACGCACTGGCCGAAAAAACGTCACCCTAAATCCGAGTTTGATTAGTCCAAATGCAAATGCTTCATGTCTTCTAAGCAATGGTAAGTACAAAAACCCTAATCGCCAATTTACAAGAGAAGTAAATCGACAACTGAAAGTAGAATGGAATTCTCCATCAGTAGATCAAAACCTTTGTGTTGAGTTTTCAGATGATGAAATAATATCTGTCATTAAATCATTGAAAGCCGGTAAAGCCCCAGGCGCAAACAACCTACACCCTGAGTTCTTTCTTCACATCCATGAGAACTGCATTCAATGGCTACGATCTTTCTTCAATGTCTGTCTGCATACAAACAAAGTACCGAAAATATGGAAACTTGGAAAAGTGGTTGCTGTGCTTAAACCCAAGAAACCACCAAATGCTGCTAGTAGTTACAGACCAGAAAGTCGGCTTTGTGTTCTCTCTAAGCTTTACGAAATATTACTTTGCAATCGTATACAACCAATCACTGAAACGATCTTACCCAAG
>RDPX01000077.1:779607-811414 GCA_003991215.1 Morbakka virulenta | reverse complement strand
GAGCCAAAGCCATCACTGCAATAAAGTTGATGTTGCACTTAATGAATGCTTGAGACTAGTGAGTGGTTGTATAAAATCGACTTCAACTGATGTTCTTCCTATTCTTTGTGGTATTGAGCCTGCCGACTTAAGAAGAGATAAAAATATATTGAATTTATATAATCGTGTGCTATCAGAGGAAAGGCACATTCTTGAAAAATTGGTTGAATATCCACTTACAAACAATAGGTTGAAGAGCAGAGTTCCACTTTCGAATCGCATGCACCTTTTAGCTTCCACCATAAACGATACAGCATCTGTCAAATCTTGGGCTGCTAATGTGTAGAAACAGCGATGGACTAATACAGACAACCAGCTTTCCCAATTTATTCCTGAACCTACGGTGAAACCTTCAGGACATGACCTGAAGCGTGAACAATGGGTGCTCTTAAATCGATTACGATCTGGATATGGACGATATGCCGATTTTATGCATAGAATTGGTCTAAGGGACAATCCATTTTGTCGTTGTGGTGAAATTCAATCCCGTCCATAGGTATTGATTTGCCAACTGATAGGTATTCGAGGTGATATCAAAACTGTTGATGAGGACTTCAGTTTGTGGCTCAATGACAATGACTTAGATATTTAGCATTTTTTTGTTGATCATACGCATATATATGTGCTTAGTCGTGGAACTATGATGATCCATATCTTCACAACAACAAGGTTCTGGGAGAAAGAAGACTTGAGTCGCTTTGCTTTTATCCAAAGAAGGCTTTACATTTTCACGAGAGATATAGGAAAACATTGAGGAGTACTTAGAGAAGAATTATGAAAGAAAGATTCCAAAGAATGTATCGACGATTGCTGGAAACCAGGAAACGAATGAGAGCAACGGTAATGGGACGTATGAAGTGCCAAAAAAGATCACATGAACATGTATAATATTTGCCCCATCATTCAGTTTTTCACCCACAAAAACCTGATAGACTGAGTATCGTACTTAGGTGTGGGGTAGCATACAAAAATACATTGCTGAATAAGCAACTGTTGCAAGAACCGGATCAAATATATTCTTTGCTTTTGTCACTTGATGCGCTTCCTTTAAGAGAAAGTAGCAATACCATTAGATGTGGAAGCTATATTTCATGAGGTTATGGTTAGTCCTCAGTAGCAGAACAAATAACAGGGTCGGAGACAACTAAAATATCTATTACCTACCTCAAATGGTAGAGATTAGAGAAGAGGCGAAAGAATCAAGGGTAAGAGTTACTTTTATTGTAGTTGCCTAAGACCAACTTTGACAGCCCTAATATTTGACATAATTCTTTGGTTTAAAGAAAATAAATCTGCTTTGGTAGGGATATTAAGAAAGCTTTTCTGAACATCGAATTTTTTTGGCTCAAAGACTTCAAATCAGAAGATTCTGAATTTATTGTATTTTGATTTAATAAGGTAGTTTTTGGAGTAAATTCGTCACTGTTTCTATTGAATTCTGAACTGAAAATTCAAATTAAATTATAGAGGTTGATTGACCCAGAAGGGGCTTCTCAATGAATTGAATTCTTTCATGTTGATAAACTAGTTTCGGGTTCTGGGAACAGCAAAGACCCCATTGCCTTTTACGAGAAGGAAGTTAGGCTTAGGGAGTGGAAACAAATGACTATCTGGGGGTCCAAACACCTGGGTTAAAGTAGATTAGAAAGTAGTGACAATTAAAGGATAACTTCATTCTTCCAAAGCTACAGAAACACCGAATTGAAACCTCCCCCAACAGATGCAATTTAATGTCAGTACCAAAGACAATAAGAAACACTGCTGAGTAGCAGTCCTGGTTTCCATCGCCTTGGTAACGTCAGCCGTCATTTTGGTCTTGTTATTAAAACCAGGAAATCAAACCCTGAAAACACTATGCGTTTCATTTGTTTTTTATCTAGAATGTCTGTCATTTTCACCAACAACCAGTATGAGTGAAGATTGCTTTGTCTTGCTTAACAAAGGCTTGAGTTCTCAACACCATCGATTTGGGAAGAGCCAAAACATTTTGGCATGTGTTTTGAATCCTTAGAAATGAGATACAGTCGGTGTACTGAGGCTGAAAAATAGTTAGAGTTGACAAAGCGCAAAAATTTGTATTCAAAATTGATAAGAGTTAAAAAATAGCCTAAATCGAAAACATGAAACCATTAAGAGTCGAACAAAATACTTGGATTGATTTGGGAATCTTGCATGATTCATCAATTCTGCTTTGAGTGTCTGTTGTGAAACTGTGCTACAGCAGGCACTTGGAGGTTGCTCCTACTGCAGTTCAAAGATACAGAGTGGTTCAATCACGCAGATTAACGAAAAGCTTGCGGTATTTTTCAGAGTCATTTGAGAAGATTACAGCAAAAAATGTTCTTCTCAGAAAATCATCCTTTTGTTTTAGTAAAAATGATTGAAATCATATTCAGGATCCCTTTAATGAGAAAAGGACTAATAATTGTTTGCAACTCCTTAAGGTCTGCAATAGTTTCGCTGTATGACGAAATAATTTCTTGTATTAAAGTAAAGAAACTTTCACAAAGCCTTTTTACCATTGATTTATCTTCAAACTACGGTCGACTTCCTGTTTCACAGTCTCATTGTCTTTTCCTGCCGTTCTTTGAGACTCTCTATTTATTAATGTTTATTTGAAGTGGTTCTTACCAAGAGATGCATATCCTAATTTGTTACAAACTGGCACACTTACTCCTTTAAAAACAAGGTCTTTGCAAATCAATTTTTGTGAAAACATGTAACATGTCTCCCAAATGCTTTAATCTTCCCCAGCGTACTGATGGTCCACTGAATATTATTTCTTCCCCTGACCACATTTAAACCTCTCTCTTACATTACCTCTGATAATAAAAACAATTAAGCACCACCACCACCAGGTCGAGTAGATTGGCTAGTGACAATGCCTACAATGCCTACAGTGCCTTGACTTTGTTCTAGATTTGGAAAGTAATCAGGATCTAGTCTGCTCGGTACCTCTTTGAAGTGATGAATCTATCTTTCAGCTTCTTTTTCTCCGGCTGTTATCATCTCGCGTTATTGCTTTATCTATTTACTGATATTCTTCTGATCTCAGGGTTGCTTGGTGATCTTTGACCTTCCCAGTGCTATCCTTGCCATAGCCTCCCTTGCTTCGCCATCCTGATCCTCAGTAAACGGTCTTTTGTTCCTTAAACAGTCCTTTTCACCTGAGAATTTTTAGATCTGTACTCCGTCGTATTCTCTCGTTTCTTTGATCACCCTTGATAGTATTGTTCTGAGAAGTTGATACTTTGGCTTCTTGGATTCTAATGACCCTCCGTGTTTTTTCGTTCGGAAAAACCGAGAACTTTTTCTGCTTTCTCTCTCTCTCTCTCTCTCTCTCTCTCTCTCTCTCTCTCTCTCTCTCTCTCTCTCTCTCCCTCCCTCTCTCTTCCCATCTTTCTCTCTCTCCCTCTCTCTTCCCATCTTTCTCTCTCTAACCCTTCTTCATATAAACCCTCTTATTTTTTATACTGTCGGGGTATTCTCTCACAGCAGTCTCTAAAGCATTGAATTTGCTTTTCAGCTCAATGAAGAAACTCTTTTCAGATTTTGAAGCAAGAAGCTTGTCAATGGCAGAAAAATTTCATTGTTTTTTCTTCCATGGTACAGGCCGTAGCTTAGGATGAACTTAGGCACAGCCCGATAACAATGCTGCAGCCTTGTATCCTTCGGTGAACTCTCAGGTCTTTGAGGGATTAACATTATTTCCTGTTGATGATGATATTGTCAAATTTTTTTTACCACATCATGGTCATAATAGCAGTTTGACCAATGGCGGTTCCAGTTTCATTGAAATCTTCCTTAACCGGCGACAAAGTTTGCAACAATTTACTGGCGTGCGCGTTGTTCACTCCAGAGCAGAAAATAATCTTGCTTTCACTTTCCACTTTACGTCTTGAACGATTCCCACTCCACTCGCTTGCACTTAAAATATCCAGATTCAATCCATTGAACTCATAATTTGCTTGAGCTGTTTTTGATGTTTCAAATATAGTGAGCACGCTCCTTTTTGCATTCTAAAGGTATGCTAAGGTCAGAGAAGACTCGTAGTGAAGTTTCTGGCTTGTCAAGTGTGTGTGTGTGTGGGAGGGGAGGTAAGAAGGGGGGTTTTACCCAAAGCTGTCATTGACTTTATTAAGTTAATTAGACTTTTTTGGATCCTTGGTAGTTGGGTTAGTTTTGTTTTGAGTTTCTGTAATTCTATAGCCAGAAGGTTATAAAATATTGGTCGTTCAAATTAATGAAAATAAAACAGCTCAATAGTTGTAAACCCTTAATTATCCTAAAACGATGTAAAATAGTTAGCACTAATTGATACTTATGGTACTTGACCATTTAGTTCAATGGCAGTTAAATCTCTCTTTCCTAAATCAAAACGTACATTCTTTCATAAGTTTCAATTTCAAGCATTTAAAGAAAATCTCTAATAAGTTCTTTTGATTTTTTCCCCGTCATAATGCAGTCCATTTGTTATTTTTGTACCATTCTTATTTGTATATGAGAGGTTTATACAATTCCTTTCGAAACAGTGTGTCAGTAACTATGGAATTACTGGATCTCCTTTCATGATAGCTGAATTTAAATGACAGTTACTGCTTAGTTTTGAAAACCACCTTTTTTAGCATAAAGGCTATAACAGAGATTGCATGAAAAAAGGTAGCCAAACAATAAAAATACATAAATTTATGAGTGGTAATGGTGTTCCTTTCCCTTTTGTCTTTGATATATTTAAAACGGATAATAATAGTGTACTGAAACCTTTTGTCTTTTACTTAAATATAGCAAGAATGAAAAGGGTGATAATTCTTCAATCCCTAATGTGATTGGTAAGTCTAGAGAAAATACTCAAGAAACAGTGCTTAAAATGGAAAGTAGTAATTTGCCCTTCTTTTATTGACAGTATCATCATAGTCGAAGGCCAGTGTTCTTTACCGTATTTCCTCAAATAAACGCCGCTGCGTTTATTGCATAGTCTTACTTTTGGATGCGGCTTTTAATAGAGGGCGGCGTGTATTAGTGGGCGATGTTTATTTCAAATGTTAAGCTGAAATTGCGGCGTTTTGTTAGAGGAAATACGGTATAAAATTACTCCATGTTTCCCGACAGCTTTTGTAATATCCACAATCGACATCAGCAAGTGACTTACACGGTGAAGTAGCAGCTACCCTTTCCTTTCATCTACTATATTTACAGTTGTGTGTCTTCAAAACCACATAAAGAGTCAGTCTTGTGAAATCGTTATTATTTACCTATGAAAAACACAGTTTAAAGGCGAAAATAACAACCAATGCTAGGAAATAAAACAGCTATTAAACGATAGGTATTTTAGCGCAATATTAATTGGAGGCAGTTCACAAAGTAGAATATTACAATATCAATTGAGTAATCGGTGCCCGATACCAAAAATACTTAATGTCAGTTGGCAAAACAGGATACTATACACAGTTGGTCTTGTAAGATGGGATTATACTGATGTAAAAACAATCATCAGACATCCAAAAATGCATTCGAACAAAATGGGTAGGCCATTTTGTTCGAATGGAGATTGTAGACCCCCAAACAGTTGATACGCTATTATCATTTTTATTGATACATTAATTGCTCCTGTTCGATATACTCACCCTCACAGTTGCAATATCCAAATTGCAAACTTAGAGTATCAGAGACTCTGCTTTACATTGCTTTACAGACTACCTTTTTAGTCGATCCCTATCTACCCAATGGATGGCAAAGATATGAGTCACACTCACTAAAATGAGGTGTACCCAAGGCTTTATCTTTAGTTTGGTCTGAATTCAATTTGGTCTGGCCACTGAAGTTTTACTTTCTTTCAAAAACTTTCATCAACGTATACAAGGGGATACTGTTTTTATTCCTACGCTAGCTTTACAAAATAACTAAATTTGGGCAACAAACTTACGTAAACTGTCACCTAGACAACAGAGTTGCTAGAATAATCATGTAAAACAAATTCTTATATACAACGAAATAAAGCAGCATACTGTAATGTAAGTTAAAAACGAATATACTGTAGAGTGACCTTAACCTTAATCCTCTCCGTGCCAGGAGACACACGAGGCTCCGACATCACTCCTCCACTTGTATTAGGAGCAACAAGGGACACGTCTCTCTAGCTCTAGCACTTTTATTAGACTGACTCAAAGCGCGTACAGTACAGGAAATACATTATTTACAGACAGGCGCGTGGCACGCTTACACAATAGTAAGATAGATATATAGACGTTATTCACAGATCGGTGATTTCGTAATAAAAGTGGCCCTCACATCATCCCCCCTTCTAAAGAAAAGTTCATTAACGGATTATACAATTAATATCGATGATATAGATATGCAAGAATAAATGTCTCAAAATAATTTTAATGGTTTCAATAGATTAATTTATAGCTCCGAACATTAACAACACGATCATCTTCAAGTTGGATAAATTGGAGCGACAAACAATGTTACACAACAACAGGTCGGCCAAACCGAGGAGATAATTTTGAAGCTGCAGAGTGAATACGGAGAGCCGCCATTTTAGGGACGCGGAGTTTTCCTTTTTCATTCAACTTAAATGTCTAGGGACCGTAGCGTTCCGTCCGTATACAGCGTAAAATGGTGATTGGGTTCAAATTAACAACAAAATTAATCCTCGTGAGTTTTCAGAGAAACTGAAGATGTACAGACGTTCTTCACAGATCGGTGATTTTCTAACAATAGTGGCCCTCACAACTTGGATCGGTCTGCAGCTGCATGGCGTGTTGCGTTCCACGTGCTCCAGACTATTTTGTTCCGCTCCATTTCCAGTGTCCGATGTTAGTGTTTTTTGGGGGGGTTAGCAAAAGATCTCATCGGACTCTGAACTTCCCGAAGACTTTGTCCCAACGTCGTCAAAATGCCATCGTCCGCGATCTCCTCTGCTCCCTGATATTCGTGAGTAATGATATCTGAAGTTTCTGTAAATAGCTTTTTTACACGAGTGGGTTGTTAACCCCCAAAAAAACCCCAATCTGGAGGACCAGGGATCACATTTAGTTTGGCTTCTCCGCTTCGATCTGTCTGGCATGGGTGGCCCTACCAGCATAAGCACAAGTCTCCAGCCAGGATAGATCTCAGGATCAACAAAGCACGCAAGCCTCCCATTTGCGACAAGATAGTGATCCTTTGGGAGGATTGTAGAGTGAACTGTGAAAATTTTGAAATCATCATTGATGTAACAAACTTTAAAGGAGCAATTGGAAAAAAATTGTTTCTGTAACAAATTTTTTAATTGAAATTTTAGCATGCTAAGTATGGGTTTTTTCAATGAGTGATAACAATATGCAGCAACTTGCCCTTTGAACATTGTCAAGCTGAAATTAAATCTACTTCAGAAAACTTGCAACAGAGTATTTATAAATGTAAGTAAAGGAATTTATGTAAATATAGACTTTCATTATTTTATTCTTTATACGTTTTCAATTATAACTTTTCATTTTCAACAGGACACATAACTATACTGATGTATATAACATTGACATGAATTTTTTTCTTTGGTTTTAACGTCATTTTCCCCCAGTAATTGAGACTCAGACGGTGTCCCTCTGAGGGACTTTATACAGTGAAATGTATATATCTGATAAAAAAGATTTTACAAAGAGGGAAAAGGGTAGGAAATAATCTGTCATGCTTAATCCCTTTCACCCCATTTTGTGCAATCCCTTATGCATTATCTGCACAAGCTCTTCCTAACTCTTAGTTTTCTTGTTGTCAAGAACCGTTTTGCCGACAATAACGAAGAAGTTTCTTGATATTCTCTGTAAAAACAGTTATTGACTGGGGGAAAGGTTTGCTATCTGTCTTTTACCTAATCTTTGACCCATAAAATACATTAAACCAAGATAAGATTCAAGTGGGTACTTTAAACAATCGTTTTCTTTATCTGGGTTTTTAAAAAATTGTTCCATTAGATCCAAGCTGTCAGATTCTTTAAACAGAATGAATAGGATACACCATATTCATTTAGTATGATTATACTAATATAACTGGTTTTCTATAATCATTTTCCAATGTGGTTCCCTAAATCGATTTTTTAAGTTAGGTGATGTAACAGAATTACGTATGGAGACTACAATATGTAACTAAATGTACACCAAATACTAAAATATGTCCAATAAATGGGCTTTTTTGGCTGACTGTCACAAAACACTGCTCTTAAACAAGATGCGTTATTACACAGAAGGTAGTTTAGTAGGACGTACACAAGTAAAATTTTCTCTAACCTTTGGGGTTTCGTACAAGTTGATTGGAAAGTTTTTCCTCTTAAAATAAAAGACATTACATGTGACAAAAATAATTATATTTCATTTTGACGCTTCTGCCTTCCACTTTGACCATTACTTAGAACTGAAAATTTCCTTAACTCTCAGCACATGTTTTATCCCCACTTGTGAAGACCTTACAAAACTACAATTCCAAGGCAACGAGCAATCAGAAAAAGGAAAGACAACGAAGAAAAATTCCAGATAGCTGAAGCCACAATGGAAAAAATCTCTTGAGATGGATTAGCACGATTATATGTTATGAGATGTCGTGGCACAGGAGAACACTCATCAGTATCAGTGACGGTTTTCCCTGTGTTAAAAGGGAAACTGCTAGACCACCTGATGCTCAAGCGCTGTAAGATTTTGCTGTAATAGACAACATTGTAGCTGTCGCATGTACATGTATAATTTACATTTCAACGCAAAGCCTTAGGAATACAATCTTCAGAACTAAAGAAATTGTAATCTTTTTTTTCTTTCTTTATTTTTCTGTAACAACGACATCATTATTATTTCTTAAAAATTCTCCCTCTTTTCTGCGTCATTTCCCAGGCAATGCAAATAAAAACACTTCTGTGTTTCAACATGTAAACAGTATGCTGGTGCGCTATTTATTATTATCCAATTTCACTATTGCATCACAAATCCTTAATGAGTTGCGCCCTAGTACCCTCTCTGGTTGCCTGGTCCGGAGACAATCTCTCCTTACTCCTTTCTTTCTTTTCCCTTAGAGGTCCTTCAGTAGATAAAATTCAACTTATCCATTATGCCCACAGGCTCCAGCTGTTTCTTAATTTGCCATATAATAGGATAATCTGATTCAAACGTCACACCAGAGTCACCGAGTTAAGAAATCTTAACGAGAACTTTGTATTTATTACCGTAAAATATGATCTGATAAGGAATATAATGGTGAGATTAACTAGAGATAAATCGTCGCAAGAAAGACATCCAGAACGCTGTAATCTACAAACTTTAAGAGCTACTCAACAAAATGAATTAGCTAAGCCTAAAGCTTCAGAAATCAATTAGGAACAACGTTATATAAGAAACTAGCAGAGATACGAGAGTGTTTGGTGTGTCATTTAAAGAACTAGAGTATGAAGGGGCTAGTTCCCTTAAATGCCGTCAAAAACGCAACTACTGTCGTTTAGACGAAAGGTGAATCCTTATTTCCCTCCAATAATTATAAACTTTCATTTTACTCTTAACTCTGGTGAGTGTGCTTCTCCTCTTAAAGAGTGACCATTAATGAGGCTGCACTGTTTGTAATTTTTTCCAGATGTTTCGTTGGCTTCCTTTATTTAATCTATCAGTAAATCTGCACCTAAAAATTTTGGTTCCTGGTATCGCTCTTGAAAGTAACTTACACTTAAGGCCATTTTGTATCTCCATAAATCTACAAGCCGTCCTTCTATGGTGATGTCATATCTGGACAGGTTCTCCCTCGCCTCATTTTGAGATACTTAAGGAGGTTGTATATGTATATGTAACTTGATAGGTTCAAATCTTGTAGCTACTTTTTAACCTTTTTCCTATCTACGAAAGGTGGTTTGTCTCAGGAAATCGTCTGAACCATTTTTCAGGTTCATGTAAACAGCAATCTTGATGCCAAAGAGGTAGTATCATGAATCAAAGTGACAACATTTGCAAATAATCTTTAGAAGAAGGTCCAAAACATCTTCAGAGGAAAAAGATCTTTGATGCTGACACTGCAGAGCCTGATAATACAATTCGTATTTAAGAAAAAAAAAAATTCTGACCAGTGATCTATTGAGCTTGATGTTAATGGTACCAAATTTACGTTAAGTTGGACAATAATGCTTAAAGTAAAATCCTAGCACAACAAAACTTCAACCTTTACTGATAAAACCGGTCTTAAACCGCTAAATGTCTGATTAACAACAGGGATTCAGTTGTGGAGGAAAAAAAACATTTACAAATTTTGTCACATACCACTTCATGTTCACCACAAAACAGGAAACTCCTACTCAATTGTCAGAAAAAGGTCAAGAATCAGTTGTGACAAATAACTTTGAAGACTTGGTTCAAACTGTCTTAATTCCTGGTGGTAATATTAGAAAGCCGGTTGACGAAAAACAACAACTCTGAGGGAACCAGCAAAGAGCAATCGAGAAAGGGCATCCAATGTTTCTACTTTTGCTGAAAACTGTAGCCAGCAAAAAAAATCAGATTTAAAGTATTGGCTTTAATTTTTTCAAAAATATACTGATCCAATAAAATTTCAAACTGTTACAATAACTCCAGAAATACAAGAAGAAATCGTCAGCTTTGGACTTTGACTACAAAATGAAGGATGTATTTCCGAAAAGTCCACCCAACAACGATTTCAAACGCCATGAAAATGCATGAAAAATAATTATTGAGTGGCTTGTTTATTCAGTCAAAGAAAAGAAAACCCTCTGCTTTTTTTGCTGGCAATTTCCAATTATGGAGAAAACAGATTGGTGGGAAAGCTGGGGGAAGCTGGTCTTGATAACTGTTAAAAAGCTTTGAAAATAAAGCTATGCATAGTTCACATTACATTGTGCTGTTTGTGGATGATTTAAAGTTACACAAACAACTTGCAGTTGAAAAGAAAGACATCAAAAGTTCTTGATATTATTTTACAGCTACCTTTTCCTTAGTACTCCGAGGAGCAGCTTTTATGGGGACACCAGTGTGACACTGAGATGGAGTTGTTTACAAGTTTCATAACTAGTGGAAATTATCTAGAACTAATGCAATTAAAAACAAGGCACAATACAGAAATGGAAGCAAACTCGTATCACTCAAGAATTGTTTAAAAATGTACAAGTCAACTCTTATTTAAAACGAGATCTGTAGCTTCATTGCTATAGTTATTAGACAAAACATTGTAAAAGCACTTCAAGAAATCAATAATATTTGCCCTTTTTTAGATAATATATGGTCATACAAATGAGCTTGCTTTCTCGCCCAAGCCATAGGTGGTGAACCCATGAGATAATCTCTTTGCTTTGAAATATGAAAAGAAGCAGACCAGTTGACCTTAAGTTTACTTTTAAATTATAGTGAAGATCAAAATCTAACTTGAAATCAAAAGATGGTTACATAACAATGTCGTATCCTACAAGAGGGTTGTAGCTTTGGTCTGGCAAACTATTATTTCTGTACTTTATGTACACTGGACGACAAATAAGCTGGAGGTTCCACTGTTTAAAGTAGCAATGAACTGTACACAAATGAAATCATTTTTGAAATTGCTGGAGACCTTGTCTCATAATTTTTTGGGCAAGGCCTAAAACATTCTAGAATGGCGCTAGAAATAAGGAACAAGAGGAACGAAATGCCAAATGGTCTTTCAGAGATACGCAACCATATATGCGTTGTAGAGAATTTTACAGATAACTTTGATTGCTATATTTGAGATCTCCAAAATGTAGTTGCAAACAACGAGCTTAATTGAAAAAGAATAGCTTATGCTAATGGCCTTGTCAAGTCTGTTGTTCCCTTAAAGTTTCTTGATATATTACTGTGAGGTCTCACTAGTCTAAGCCGGGGAACTTTGAAAGAGATTTGTAAATAGCAATTCTGGGTATTATTTTCTTTCCATAAAAAAATGGCAGACAAATTATTTTACCTTTCTAACACTTTAACATTTTCAACTAAAAAATGTCAAATGTAGAAAATTATGTAGATTGTATTATTAGTTACTAATCAACCTACTTATTAGCTCAGAATTGTCTACGAGCTTGGCCTAAATTCTAACTACTGGTAAGACAATTATATTGTGGGCTGTCTTGATCACATTGGAGATAATCTTGTGTTAACAAAATTCTAAAACGTGATTGATGAAAACCAATAGAACGCTTTAAGTTACATGGGAACTGAATTTCTAAACTCTTTTCTTTATTTCTGTGTACATTTCTACAATAGCAGAATATTTCAAACACAGTTAAATAAGAACTTTATCTGATCTTTTTTTCTTCAGCTTCTATGAGTCAGAAATATGATGCACTGTACCCAAATGCAAATCCTATCCTCGGTCGTCTTTCGTCAGAACCAAACTAATGTCAGTTCGAGTGCAAAGGAATAATATTGGTGTCTTCATGCTACACCTTTCACAAGTGTTACCTATAGGCTCAACGGATCACGGTCTTTAATGTCATCTAAATCTATATTTATCATCAAACCACTAATACAAATACAGCGATAAATGTAAGATCTTTAACTATACAATTTCAAAATGCACTACATAGAAGAGACTAACCTAGTGATCTCAAATGCCCTAGATCAAGTGTCAGCCACAGAAGAAAAACTAGAAATTCTAGAGGCTAAATTTTCCTAGTATGCTTACTTCTCAATGGCCTATTTACCAATCGGTGGAATTTACCAGATCAATATATAACTTCATCTTTCAAAGACATAACTATACAACTACATAGTTCAGTAATGACTATTTGACTGACCAGAGCGACAAGTTAAGCTACAAATGGCCTGTTCCTACTAGGCATTCGAGTTCTGCTGTCAAGGGAACTGTTTTCATCCCGTGCATCATTGCTGGTCTCGCGAGTGCCCTGGATAGTTTGCTATTTACTCTCACTGGCACTTTGTTGTTGCACATCATCGCCGTTGTCTTTTATCAACCGCCCCATCTGGCCCTAATTATTTCCTTTACCTCTTTGTCACTGCCTACGTCATCTTGTATGGTTGACACCAGGTTCTTCAATTCTGTCACTTTCAGGGCGTACTCACCAGTGATCGTGATCAGTTGTAGATTATCTGCTTTATTGATATACATATACACTGCTTTTGACTGGATGATCTTCATTTCTCTTTTCTCTAAGGTTTCCCTTCAATCATTTAGTTCTTTTTCCGCTTCTTTCCATTGATTAGCACAACATCATCTGCAAACATTATCTTGCCAGGGCATAACCTCCTGATGGGAGGGGTAAGCAAGTCCATCACCACTGCAAACTGGAAAGGGCTCAAAGCTAAACCTTGATGTAATCCAACTTCATCTTGGCTCAGTCTTTCCTGCCGCGCACTTCACCACTGTCTCACATTCAGTATACATTTCTTGAGCGCACTTCACATACTTTTTCGTAATACCTCTTTCTCGTGGTGAACATATACCCGATAATAGGCTTTTACTAAGTCAATAAATACGCAACGAAGCTTCGTCTGTCATTACCAATGTTTTTCTTCTATCATGCGCAAAGCGAAGATGGGATCTGTCGTACTCCTCTTTGGCTTGAAGCTGAACTGCTCCTCACTGATCTCTGCCTCCCTTATGATCCTGCTATCAATCACTCTCTTCTATAGCTTTATTAAGTGGCTCATGAGTTTGATAACCCTGTAGTTGGAGCAGATCTGCACATCTACATTGTTCTTGAAAATGGATATTAGGGTGCTTTTCTTCCAGTCTTCTAGTATGTGCTTCGTTACCAAGCTGTCGTTGAACATTGATGGCAAGAATCCAAGGGCACTACTTCCTAGGCATTTTCATACCTCCACTAGGATACCGTCTTGGCCGACTGCTTTTTAATTTTTCATCCTATTTAAAGCTCTCTTTGCCTTTTCCTCGTTGATCTCCTCCACAGGCTCTTCGCGTATCCCTCCTACTTCCTCTCTATTTCCCTTCCATTTTCCCAGTTCATTAGCTTTTCGTAGTACTCCTTCTCTTTAGTATATCTTCTTTGAATTCAAAACATGATCCTCTGCGCCCTTTATCATTTCCACAAGTTGACGTTCTTAAAGGTCGATCAAACTGTTTTGGTATGTGATATACAATTTTCTTTCTTCAGTTGTCGCGAGATTATTGTACGTCTTCTGGAAAGCCTAAGACTTTACTTCCTTGCTGTTATTGCTGTATTCATCTTTGTTCTCATCCATTTTCGATTTACTTCATTTCTTGTGTCTCTTTCTTCGTCCGAAGACTTTCCTGTACTTCGTCATTCCACCACCAAGTATCCTTGTTTGGTTTCCCCCTACCTGTAGTTTCACCTAGTATTTAGCAACCGACTTAATTGACCAAGATGTAATATCCCAGTCAAACGGGAACATTTCACCAAGTTACTTTTTCACTTCGAAGACAAAGCTATGTCTGCAATCTTGTTCTTGTAGTTTCCGCCATCTGATCTTTCCTTCCATCCTCTTTTTCCTTTTTGGTCTGACGCTAAACTTTACACTACAGACAACTGGTCAGTACTGACTTTAAGCATATGTCTTCCTTAAGGTGTTGCCTCCTACATAGGATGTAGTCGATATGTGTCTTGTTATTTCCGCTGTGATAAGTGATCCTTTGCTAATTAGTTTTCATGAAGTAGGTTTTGGTAATAGCAACTCTCTGCTTGCTGCAAACTCAACTACTTTTACTCCTACTTCATTCCTTGCCCCCTAGCCAAACATCCTTCCCATAACATGTTAGTCGACAGACAGCCTTCGCCAACATGTCCATTCAGATCTGCACCAATGAACTCCTCCACCGATAATCTTACCATGCCGGAAGACAGCTCTTTCAAGATCTCCTCGTTCTCTGTGTCATCGCATTCTACGTGTGGTCCTTATGCACTGATAATATTGGTCTGCAAGTCACTTAATTTCAGTCTTATCCATATGGTTCTGTCACTAGCTCGGTTCACGTCAATTATGTTTCCAACTAGACTTCTTTCGAAGATGATACTAACCCCATTTCTTTTGTTGCCCATATCGTAGTAATACAGCTTGTAACCGTCACCTATTTCTCTGGTTTTGGCACCTTTCCACTTATTTTCCAGGACACACGAAACGTTGATGTTTCTTCCTTGCATGAGATCCACGACTTCTCTTGGTCTTCAGGTCATGCTGCAACGTCAAGTGTACCTGCTCTCATCCCAGCTTACTTCTTTCTTACTGAAGCACCTCCCCTTAAACTTCTCGTCAGTCTATTTTCACCAGAAGCAATTTCCAGTACCACGTTGTCGACCCACAGTACTGGCGGTCGTTATAAGCGGTGGACCTAGCCTTTGGTCTAATGACCCATTCATAAGGAAATGAGCTAGCGGTTGGTGAGTGATTGGACATCCCCACATGCCGGTGGGTTCTGCACACTGCACTTTACGGGAAGCTTCTTTTCTGGTGACACATTTCAGGCTAACACACACTAGCCATTCCCTCGTGAGGTGGGATCTGTGAGGAAACCATTTCCAGTGCTCATGATGAGAAGGTGATGTGGGCTTGGTCATGGGGTGGGCTACTTAATTTTACTTTTTGCCCCTAGAGGCTAGTGTATCCTGTTTCACACTAGGCTGACAGGCACCCCGCACGCTTTCATTCCCCAAACGTATGTATTAATATGCTACCATCCTGTTTAATTTCATGTGATTGTGATAAAAATATGTTGAGGTATTTTTTTCCGTGATTGATTGTACAATCAACATAAGATCATTGAGTTAACGTTTGAAAGTCTTTTTTGGTTAGTTAAAGTTGATTCCAATAAAGTGAATTTGACATGGAAATAAGTTTTGACTGTCTTCAACTTATCTTGCCGTTTTTCAAACCAGCGCATGGGTGTGAATGAATGGAGTCAAGGACTGCTTGAGATATATTTCGTGTTACAGCCACATCATGCAATTACACCTGAAAACAATAAAAAAAAATTTCACGTTTTGCTGTTATAATAAGATAATGTACTAAAACTAATATAGATAGTAAAAACTTTAAATATATTCATAACAGTTTATCCACCGAGCTTTATTTTCTTTTAATTGCAAATCCTAAAACAGGTTGGCATATATTTTCTTTAGAAAACATTCTTTACCATTTTTGAAAGAAAAACATTGTTCGATAAACATTTGACAATGCAACTGTTATAATTTTAAAAAATTAATTGTGAGTGTAAAAACTCAGTGAATGTGTTGCCATAAGGGAATCTGAACATTATTTGTTATTTGTTGATGCTTTCAAATAAAATATTTAAGAAATATTGCGAGGTAATCAAAAAAGTCTATTTAATAGGTCTATTGTTATTAATTAAGTTAGGGATACCAGCTACAAACAAGTGTGCTGTGAAGAAATTTTTGGGCTGAAAGACAGAGACTCCGCATACGTCCTTTAATACAAATATGTTTTCATAAAAACTCAAGAAGACACAAATTAACAATCTATTTATTTCCATCACGGTTCATTCAAAAATCTTCTCCTTTCCTTTTGTTCGTTAATCTCAAACACATGTCACATCTGACATTGAAGTGTCTGCTCTGATAATGAGGTGTCGTCTGCTGACTTGACGTGTCAAGTTTGTACCGCCCCATTATAAGTGGCAAGGGCTTTTCTGCATCCCTTTACAATCATTAGCCTAAATCTATAAGGTAAATTACTACCTTTTTTCCAAAACCACCGCCCTTCACAATAAAGTGCTTCGACATTCGAGGGGATAGCTTCCGTCTGCTGCTTTGTTGAGGAGAAAATTCAGTGGTTGTTAATGGGATGCACACAGAAAGCTTCCTCGTTGGCGCATCCTGGGAAACGCTGAGATACTGACCTTATCAGGACGATTTCTGCACTGCTCACAACAATCCTCCACAGATCGTTCTCGCCAAAATGCCTTTGCACCAAAGTGAAAGACATGGGTTCTCAGTAGAACCAGCTCTGGCTGTTGAGCAACCAAAGTCTTTTCTCGGTGCTAGATGGAAGCGGGGATACAATTCCAATCTCTGCTTTGTCAATACCGAGCTAACCCACACTGCTCAAAAAGAGGTTCCATCCATACCGAAATCCCAACACCAACCAATTTCCACAAAAAAGCATGCCGCACTGAACATGTCTGATGTCCCTTTCACACCCAGATTCAATTTACACAAGGCGAATTGGCAAGGTTTCAGAAATACCTTCGATCAACTGCTAACTGACTTAAGCCCATTTACAATAATGTTGTAATCAATTTTATTGGTCGCAATCTATAAACTGTATTTTCTGAATTGATATTGCTTATACATGATTGTTTTCTTTTTATTCGTAGGAATAAATAATATTATTAAAAATATTTTGCTGCTGATGATGTTAATACGTTGAAATATATTCAAAATACTCATTATGTCATGGAAATCAAGTTCATTAAGCCCATTTCCCCCAACTTACCCTGTATTCAAACAACGAATGCACAATGCCGCGTGCGCTCACATCACTCGTGGAAGCCGTGCAAGTTACCTTCCTGGGCTGACCTGTGACTCTCCAAGCCTCCTAAAATATTATGAGGTAATGTTCACCTCTGATCCGTTCAGCGATGACACCCTTTATCTCGGAGAACAACTGCTTTGGGCTTGAACGAAGGAAGGCCCAGCAAGAAATGATTGAGAACACCAACAAGTTCGCGAGATCTACTTTGGCTCCCACCGCGAGCTCTTAAAGCCACTCATATCAACAATAACAATAGCTTTAAGTAAATTATGTCCAAATTGGTGTTTTCCGTGAAATTTTAGCAACAACAACTCAAAAAAATCATGGATATGTAAAAATTACTTGAACAGCGGACAAGTGTCTTGGATGTCACTTTTCAAAAACTTCCGCCTTATTGTTTGATAGCCAATAACATTGACTTCCTTTCAAGGAAATGTCAATTTTATTGACATAAAATTATCTCCGTGATTTAACAAAATTAAATAACCGGTCACGTGCTTATATGTCATTTGCAATGCGTTAAGTTGCACATTGTTGTTGGTGATGCAATAACTTACTCACGTTTACTGGAGGATTCACATCTAATTGGGCAGTCTCAGGAAAAAGCAATGAAAAAGGCAGCAGTTATTGGTGGTGGTCCAGCTGGCCTCTGTGCTGGTCGTTATTTTGCATCCAGTAAGTTGTTTCAGGTTAAAATCTTCGAAACAAGCAAGAAATTGGGAGGAACATGGGTTTATGATGACAGCACTGAAGTCAACAGCTTTCATGAACTGGAAGCAGAAGATGCCTTTGCCGTTGACCCTAAATCAAGCTTATACAGAAATCTTAGGTAATTAATGTACATTTTAATAATCAATTTTCCAATCAGTTTTGACTTGTCATTTATATCCAATGTAAAAGAAACTTATTTTGGATCATTTTCGCTGGATGATGTTAACGCAAAGTTGCTCATCTTGTGTTTTTAGCCCTTTTTAGCTCTTAGTTTGAATGATTTCTGAATGGCCTTGAATTTGATACAAGTGTGTAAAAATTGCTATCATTGATGGATTTTTTCACATATGTCATGTTACTGACCAACATTTTGCACCGACAAGGGAATCATCAAATCAGATCACTGGTGGAATTGAACCAAGTCTGAGGTTCCTTAAGTGGTAGATGGATTTTCTCAACCAAAGTTGTTGATATTTGACAATGCCAGCCTTGAAAATTAAAAACAAGCCGTTTAAATAGAAAACTGTGAAATTTTTAATATTAGAATCGTACTCCTTACACTTCTGGATGAACATGAACAAAACCTAATGAAATTGATGCTTCATGACTCAAAGTAATTTCCCTATTAAATAATGAATAAAAATTAAAAATATTTTATATTTGGATTTTGATTACTTTCTACATTGTTGCCATGTGATTTTTCTGGCGGCTCTTCAGACAGTACCAATGTAATGCTTAATTTGACCATTGCCAATAGGATGGTGATGCAGTGTATTGTGACTTAATACAATGCCTCTACTAGTAGGTTACTGGACAAGGTCTGCTGACATGAATGAAGTGATACTGTCAGAATGTATTTATCCTAGTGATCCATTGAGAAAAAAGAGTGACATTTGATGATGGTAGATGTCAAGTCAAGGTATCAAAAATGGAAAATGGGATTGTTCATCATTAACTGTTAGAAAATATTTATTCTGGGTGATTGAAGGCAGAGGTCCATTAAAGTTGAGGCTCCTTCCATTTAAATAGTTCCTTTATTCACTTTGGTATGGTCACCTTTGTAAAGGTTTCAACTCTGCTCAAATTTTACAATAGGAACATCTTCAGTTAAGAATGGTAGATTCTTTGTTTTGATGAAATGCAAAAGGTGTGTGACACCAGGATGACAGAGTTGGGTATAGATATCTTCCAGTTTATTGGAAACTGCAAGACAGCGAGGAGATCAAAAACAATCAACAACATTACTTTTTTTCCATCTTGACACTTGATAATGTGATGAAATTCATCTAGCTCCATGTGCCAGGATTGAAACTTATTGTACTTTATCTTAGTTTGCCTTCTATCATCAAACAAATAAGAAAAGAAATATTGGTCACTTATTAGGGTAAATGGTTGGTGTGATAGTAGATAACTTCATTATAAGACAGTTTTGATGATGGAGAGTGCTTTCTTTTCAATAGCTGGGTATCATTCATGTTTTGATAGAGTTTTGGACATAAGTGCCATAAGTTGGCCATTTTAATTGAGTGAAGCAGATATTGCTATATTGAGAGCATCACACTCAATCACAAATGATACATTCTTGTAAAACAGTGGAAGAACAACTTTCCAAAATTCTATTTTAATGATGTTGAATGATTCAAGTTTAGCTCTGGTCATTGGAAAAGTGTCAACTTTGCAAAGAGATTTTATCTGAGTATTGTGGAATTAACTTTGCATAATAAGCAAATATACATAATGACCATCGAAGTGAAGCAGCATTGGAAGTTGGTTGAAAATCCAGGAATGAACATAATCTTTTGGGGATTAGTTAATTTAATTAGGTATCCAAGACTATCAGTCACTGGGAAACACTACACTTTTAGCATTGTTGAGGGTCGTGTTTCTTTTCCTAGTCATTTCTTGCATGCATTATCATTTTGATTTAGATCAGCTTAATCTATCCTATCAATTACGACATAAGATAAGGAAAGGTGTCTTTCAGTTGTTCATCTTTAATTGCATCATGTGTTATTCTTGATGATTCAAACACCATTTGTTACCCCAAATGGCACTACAAGTCTGTAGGGTATTCAAAGCTCTATACTTTTTTCTATTCTTGGAAAGAAATTTGATGTTATGCACTTTTGAGATTGTATGTTGAAAAGAATTGATATGTGAAGAGTTTATTGACC
This sequence comes from Morbakka virulenta, assembly GCA_003991215.1. Lineage (NCBI taxonomy): Eukaryota > Metazoa > Cnidaria > Cubozoa > Carybdeida > Carukiidae > Morbakka > Morbakka virulenta. The sequence goes on along the minus strand of RDPX01000077.1, from coordinate 791,043 downwards.
ACGTCATTTATTTGAGGAAGTGGGCAAGTATCAAGGTTGGTGTACAGATTAATCGTCTCAGAGTCATCTGTGCAAAGCCTTTTGCAATAATGATTGCATTCATCTTGTGCAACATGAACTTGAGCTCTTCAGGGAGAATCACTATGCTACATTTTTTGATGCCAGATTTAAGGAGAGATTAGAGTGCTTTTTTTGATAAAAGCTCCCAAGTCCTTATTGAAAGACCTCAATTTGGTTTTGATTGGTTTGATATCATTTGACATGCTGTTGAATGGTGTTTGTGATGGAACATGAATACATTTTGTTGAAACAGCTTGTGCAGCTGGTTCTGATTTCTCAGGTAATGCAGCAATGTTAGTTTGTACTTGTAATGATTTAGACCCAATGAAGTGATAAGGATGGATCTCAAACAAAAAGGTGTCAGCAGAGACCTGGTGAAGGATAGGATAACTTGGAAGTCAATTTCAAGAAAGCGTCCAACACATGCTAGCATGTAAAACGGATGTTAAACTGAATATGATGATGATGATGAATTTAAATGTTCAATTTTTATGCTGCCTCTGGAAGTCATGACCTAAAATTATAGCACTGTAAAAACTCATTTGAATGACCACTTGTCACATTTTTGTATTTGTGATTGCTTAACAAAAGAGTTAGTTGGCAGCTTCCTATCACTGTAGACTCCATTGAAGGGAGTGCCAGGTAGACTGTTTTTGTGACTTAAAGTATTCTGAAGGTATCAAAAGTGCAGGAGTTAATTAAAGCATTCATTCTTCTGCTGTTGATAATCACTTGTATTGATGCATCAGAAAGATCAGGTTGGCAGGCAGTGGCTATACCACAAAGCATGGGTGATTATATGGCAAATATTTACATTGGAATCCATTTTAGCTGGCTGGCAAAATTTTAAGAAGTTCCCAAATTTAGAACAGTGATGACAGTTTTGGTGCCTTCACGAGTTGGCCACAAAGATCCATTTGCATGCATGGAACCACCACAAAAGTGGCATGCCTTTTTACAGACTTATTTGCTTTGTATTTGAGCCTTTTTGTAGGGTAGTAAGAGAAGGAGAAAGAATGGACAGCTCTTTTTAAAGAATTTTAGGAAGAACAGGAAGCACAGATTTGGTCTGTGGTTTTCAGGGAGATTTGGTACTGTTTGCATTTTCAGTGAGAGGTTAATAATGTAACAGTGGCTGTGATATGTGTTTAGAGCGCTCCTTCGACATTCTGGGTGGTAATTGGTTAATGCCATTAGCTTTTTGGCATTTTAGCTTCCAAACCTCTTTTTCCACAAATATTTTTGAAATGTAAGCTGACTGGATCTTTTTTTGTGCCCAGTCAAAAAGTTTTTTGGGAGCTCTCCAAATGAATTTGGTCAGAGGAAGGTTTATTGATTTCAGGATACATACAGCAGTTAAGAAGTAGTGGCTGAAGATCTGAACATGATTTGAAACATTTTTTGAAACTTGTTTTTTGATTGGCTTAACAGGTAAAATGTTCTTGGTTACATCCCAGAATTGCTTTGGACTGCTTTCTTGCAAGTCTGTGATGATACATAGCCCTTTCTTTTCTCAGTTGTTTATTGCACAAGTTCCTTAAATGCTTGTACAAATCCCAGTCAGCAACTGATTTAGAATTGTGGGGTTTCCACAAAACTATTCATTCTGCTTTTCCGCTCAGTTGTGAGCCAATGAGATTTTCTCACTTTTACTCACTTTTCTATTGGTGGTACATTTTGCTCAAAAACATTTTTAATTGTTTCAGTAATATATTCTAAGCATGCTTTTAACTTTTCAACAGCTTCCTCCTCAGTACCAGTCAATATGATTTTCATAAACACTGTTCCACTAAGCTAGCTGCTGCATTATTATGTGATAATCTGAGTCAAGAAATGAATGATGAAAAAATGGTCAGCATTGCTTATATCAGTCTTAGCAAAGCCTATGATACTATTGCACATGACATCCTACTAGAAAAACTTTCAAATTACAAATTGTGATGGTTTAATGATTATCTGTTCAATCAAACCCAAATTATTGAGATAAACTGTATAAAGGCAAATCAATATATTGTGGAGTTCCTCAGGGCTCATTGTTTGGCCTGCTACTGTTTATAATAATTTTTCAATGACTTTGAAGAACACATGAGAAATTCAAAGGTTTTGCAATATGCTTATGACGCTGTTTTGTGGTACTCATCTTCAAATGTAGATGGCATTGAGAAAGTATTGAATGTTGAAATGAAATGAAATTGTTATGTACTGTAAAGAAAATGAGCTTATGTTAAACTTAAAGAAAGGGAACAGCAAAACATTTCCAGAATTCTGGAGAAGAGTTTATGATTCTCTATAACACTGAACCTGTCAGCTTTGTGAAACTGTATACCTACCTTGGAAATGTATAAAGTAGCAACTTAAATCTTGGTAAAAATTTTGACAAGCCTACAAGGTAACTGCAGGCAGATTAAAGCTATTGTTGAATATAAGAAAGTATTTTACCAATGATGTAGCCTATTAAATCTACACAATAATGATTATGTTGATTTTAAAATACAACAGTACCATAACATTAACTGTTAAAAATACACGGAAACATAAATACAGAAGTTTTGAAGATGGAGCAAAAAAAGTGACTGGAAAAGCGGTGCCTGAAATTACGAATGTGGTATGAACAGATAACTCTGTACTTGTAAAGAAATGTCTCGAAGGAAATTTGACTACTTCAAACTATCAGAAGCAATCACAAGAAACAATTCTAACATAACCATTTTTCCTAACAATTTTACCCAAAATAAAACTATCAGTTGCCAGAGGAGGATTTTGTTTTGAATGTGTACAAATTTTAATGAGTTGCAATTAAAAATCTGTGGAGCTCCAGGTATTAAGGATTTTATGGTTTTAGTCAAGGAACACAATGGTCTATAGATTTTATTGTTTATATGTAAATAAAGTGTTTTTGAATTTTATTATTTTTGTTGTGATTAATGTGAAACTTGTTAATATGGAAGTCCTATTTGTTGAGCAAGTTCTATAATGACCATGAATATGTGCAAAAAACTATACACAAAGTCATCATAAACTGCACAGTATATCTAATCTCTTGCACATGAGTTGGTGAAGAATTTTTTAATTCAGTTTTTCTCAACAGTGCTCATAGTTTAAACAATGTCTTGGGATTTATGAAACTAAAGACATTTACACCTAAAAAAAGGCCTGCTCACTTGCTAAGATGTGGTTCTTCATGAAAAAGAGCAGAAGCTAAGAGACATTAAGCAAAAATTATGAAGGGAGTTATAAAATTGGAAAATTCATTTCCTTTTATACTACTTGATGATGTAGACAAATTTGTTAACAATAAAGTTTGCTTGCCACAGTGGTATTGGTAGCTCAGGTAACTAAAATTGTTCCAATTTTCCACACACAACATCACTACATCAATTACTTGTTAGTTGAATGTAGTTGCCATAACTTGGCTGTCAAGCATATTAAAGTTAATGATCATGGCTTTATTAATTAATCATGAGAGGTGTTGCCTGCTGTCCAGGCTGCTAGAGTGGTTGATTAATTATATAATCATCAAGGACTGCTTTTTTTATTTTCTATCTCTTGAATGTATTACAGTTGTAACCCAAGTCTTCAATTATGTTGGCTTACAAACTACTTATTAACTTATTGCACTGAAAATCATGGTTAGAATGCAATAAAGAAGTGGTTATTTCATATGCATTTTTAACAAGTAATTTAGCAAGAAAAACTGCCAGTGAGAAATTTGAAACCAGTATGCCTTTTTTTAACATTATGGTGGTGTGAAAATTTATTGACCTGTATGATATTGTAAATTTCCCACAAGCATTTAATTGAATGTTTTAGGTAAACTGATATACTGTTATTGAAGTTACTACTAGCAAGAGCAAGACTCAAGAGGTGGTCTTGACAAATGCTATGCTAATAAACAAATCCCTGGGTTGGTAACTTTTCTAAAAATTTGTCATCAATGGGTCTGGTATTAATATTTTTTTGTTTTTCTTCAGTATGTCTGTAGTGATGAAACAACCTGGTCAAAACTGAATGGTTGATTCATCAATGGATGAAATTATTCCAGTTCTTGGCTTGGCATCTCATAAAGAAATTTAATTTAAGAGAGGTGTATATCCAACAGGAAAATGGGGCCAATAAAATGTTGGATATGATTGGATACCCTAAATATATTTTGGGTTGTAAAATGAATTTTGGAAGTCCAAATTACCTTTATTAAAATGCTTTTAATGTATGATGCATCCCTCTTTTCTACTTTTTAATTGAAGGACAAACTTACCAAAAGAGGTTATGGCTTTTCCAGATTTTCCATTTGATAAAAAAGAAGAGAAATCATTTGTTGGGCATTCTGATGTACGGGCATATTTAGAGAGCTACTGCAAGCATTTTCATTTGAACAAATATATTTACCTTGGAAAGGAGGTTATTCATGTTGAACCAATGGAAGAAGATGCTTCACAGAAGCGCACCAAGTGGACAGTTAAAGTAAGAGATGTGGATACTGGAGAAACTGAGACAGAATGCTTTGATTCAGTTGTTGTATGCAATGGGTATGGTTGGTTACTTTACAGTTTTATGACATTTCATTTGAGTTACTGGTGAAATGGTTTTTGACCTGGTTCATAACTAAAAGAGTATTTCAGTTTTTCTCTAGTCAGATCAGTTGAATATTTAAACACAGTCAAGGTTATATTAATTAATATTTTTTTGTTGCTAGGTTGATACCCTTAGTGGCTTTTTTATGAGCAAACAAAGTAATAAAGCTCCTACTAAAGATTTAATCATTAGACTTATCTGTTAAAGATAAGTTTACCATATGTGTATTTTATGAAAATATCTTTTTGTTTTGAATCAAATCTAAAAGTGTTGGTAATGTAAATTGGAAATTAGGGTAATACTGTGAGAATATAGCAGACATTTTATGTACTTGTTTGAACTCTGTTAAGTATAACAAACAATTTTTTAACAGTGCTACTTGCTCCCATAACTCTAGTCTGGAATGAAAATGGATGCCCCAGCCAACAGTTGTAAACAATAACATAGATAAAACTATATTAGCCAGCAATCATTGCCTTCAGTATATTGTTTTTTATGCAATTAATAAGATCAGACTCTTGTGAAATACAACTGAAAATCCCAGTAAAATAAGCTGATGCTGGTAATCGTTAAATAAAATAAAGTCATGGGAAATCACTAGTAACACTATTTAAAACAGTTGGAAAACAAATTAATAATATGTACATTATATTGGTATTGTGGTACAGTACAGAAAAATGTTTTGGAAGGACGTTTTTCATGTTTTAATTTGTTATTTGGTTTAGTTATGTAGCATAAAAACAGTCCATTATAATTTTTTGGTAAAATTTTTGAGACCTCGGAGCCAGTTTTGACTGAGAATTAATTGATATTTGTGACCATTGTGCATTAAGGTACTTGTTGCACTATACGAGTATTAGCTTTTATTAGTTGTTTTGGTAGCATTGTCTTCCTTAAGCTTAACTTTACACACCAACAGTTAGAGCTGAATGGTGGCATTAACCCACCTCAAGTTTTAAAAAACATAATAACAAACTTCACTTTTGAAAGCCAGGACTGACAAAATGCAGTCAGACTATTGGTTAGGTTCATTAAAAAGGTCTTGGAGATCTAAAGAGGCTTCTTGTCACTGGATCCCCTGGGCATATGTTTTGCCATTTAATGTGCTGTGGTACAAGGATAATAATGGTAATAATGTAGAAATTCTAAGGCCACATACTATGACTAAAGAAAAGTCTTTGTCATTGCACCATGACCGGGTGCACAAGAGTTATTTGCTTGATAAGTCTCATTGTTAGGAGGATGTGGGGGGTGGGGGGTTATTGCTGAGGAGGAAAACAGATTGGAGTCCAGAGTGACAGTAGAAATGACCTAAGCTGACAAATAGAAATTGTGAAGCTCAGTTTAAAGAACCCACTACTTACTATTAATGAATTTGGAGTTTGTTATTTGCAGAAGTACTTGTGTGGAGACTACTTTAAGGTTGTTGATTCAGGAAATTTATCATGTTATGAGTCATAAGCTTTTTCTGACTTACATTTTGAGGTACAAACTTCTCCCATTGTCAGGCTGATGATTGGAGAATTATATTGCAAAACGTAGCTCAGAAAAAGGTGGACTCATGACATGACATGTATCCTACACCATTGGCTTCCACTGAGTACATAAAATCCAGAATTTCAAGATACTTTAAGGTTCTTTTAAATTTAGGATGGGGTCTCTTTAGACGGAAATGCACAGAAAGTTTTAATGGAGATCAGTTGAAATGTATGAGAAAATCCCCAATTTTCAGAAAAGGCAAACTAATTTAGAAGAAGTAAATAGGGTAAATAGGGTGCATGTTCAGTTGCACATTTGCATGTTTTTAGGTGGTAAGACAATGGAGACATCAGTTTCAGAATGTTCAGTTATTTTTACAACATAAGAATTACTTGAGAGTTTTCATGTGGTCTTTTTGTGGTGGTTTTTTTGTGTTTTGGTTTTTTTTAGGAGGGAGTGGTCCTTTACCCTAAGCAAAGTTTCAAGCCACTTTAGGACAGAGGGTTACATTTCTTATTTGACTTTTTTATCTCGTTACTTTTTCATCATTTTAATTTATTGAGTTTTATCCACTCCCCCCAACCTATATAGTTTATATTTACTTGACATTGGTCAAAACCATTCTTATGCCTTTCTGGAGGTTGCACCTGGGAATTGCATTTTTTTGTTCAGATTTATTATTGTTGGAACTGCAATGTTTGATTTGTCTGGACGTTTTTATCATGAGCAATACAGATTGCTTACAATCTGTATTGCTGTCTTCAGTTCCTAGTCATTTACTAGCTGGCTTCACTTTATTAATTGAACTAAATCCAAAAAGTTATATTTAAAAAAAGTTGTAATTCTCTTTTTATTTGTGCCCAATTTACCTAAGATGGGGGACACTTGTACACAATAAAAATTAGGTTCATATTTATTATCATTATATGCCTTGGGTTTTGAAAAGATTAGAAGTTTAAGGATTCAAAAAATTTCCCTTTTAAGCATCGAAGCATTAAAGCAGGCAAAAATTAAGGATTGTAAGACACTGCTTGGTTGCAAATTTAGCAAATCCAAAATTGTAAAAATACTCTTCATACTGATTTAAATTAATCCATACTTCCCTTAAATGCTTTCCAGAATTATTCTTTTTCAACACAAGTTCTCCCATTTGTGGACTGAAAGTTATCACTGATTGAGCTATTTAGATTTTATGGTCAGCTGTACTATTTTCTCATTGTGATATATTTACCTGCATACTAAGTTTATTAGCATTAAACTAAATATTCAGTAACTCTCTTGTTTTTTTTTCACTTTCAGTCACTTTACTGTACCCCTTTACCCAGAGATAAAGAACATTGACAGATTTAAAGGAATAGTTATGCACAGCCGTTTCTACAAAAAGCCAGATCCTTTTTCAGGAAAGACAGTAGCATTGTTAGGAGCAAGAGCCTCTGGACAAGATATTGCAATAGACATATCATCAGTTGCCAAGAAAGTATATCTTTGCCACAGAAAAAATCGATTACGCAGCACTTTACCAAAAAATGTAGAAGAAAGGTTAACAATTGAATATGTGGACAAAACGGGCGATTTTGTTTTACAAGATGGGTCCAGGTTCCATGCTGATATTTTGTTATTTTGTACTGGGTATTTATATGATTTCCCGTTTTTGTCAGAATGTTGCCAAATCAAGTTAGAATATGGTGGGAGGGTTGTTAGCCCACTTTATAAGCACGTGGTAAGTAGAATTTACCCAAGCCTTGTATTTATTGGTTTACCTTGCGTTGTGTGCCCATTTCCACTCTTTAATTATCAGGCAAAATATGCCCTTGCAGTACAGGAAGGGACTCTGACATTGCCGAGTAAGACTGAAATGGAAGATGAAGTTAAAAACGATTTAAAAGAGAAAGTAGAAGCTGGGTATCGCGAAGATCAGTTTCACACACTGGATAATTTACAGTGGAAATATATGTCAGACCTAGCTTATCATACAAACACTGAATTGCCAGGATACCTGCAAAAACTCTATGAATATGTCAAATTTACTCGTTATAATGATCTTCAACACTTTAGAGGAGAGAACTTTAGAATAACAGAAAATGAAAAGGATTTTATTTCTTTAACAAAAGTGCCCGAAATTGAAAACATGAGAATAAATTAAAATGACATTAAATGCTTCAAAAATTATTATACAGTGTTACTTTACATTGTTTTATGCAAATAAATTTCTTGATGTGTACTGGACCTCAAAGATAATTTTTATTGAATCGGGAATATCTTTCGACTGAAAACAAAATGAAATAGAATGTTCTTTGTTACTATTTTTGAAAGCGGTCATCAATTGGTGTAGTCACCTTTTCTTTCGGGATTCGTATTGATTGTTTTAACTTGCGTACATGCCACTTGCTTAAAGCGAGCCTTTGGTATTTTTTGCTAGTTTTTTATAATTAAGAGTGGTAACAGTACCATGACTAACAAATTTTGTTGCTTGAATGTTAACAAATCAACTCTTGGTAGCACCAGTAATTAAATGAAAAGTCAGGGGTACGGGCTACAACATTTTCCCATACCATTAATCATATATAAACCAGAAAAATACAAAAGTCAATATTTGATACTCCTGCAGTTACACATTACATAATATTTTCCCCAAGGTACTGTTTTAGTGCAGATATGCAGCATTCTGGTGGTAAACAGAAGGTTCACAGTCCTATTGGTATACCTTTGAAGAGCTTTGCATTGAGTAAATATATCAATTTCAAGGACCTTTCAAAGAATTGTTCCTATGCCTTTTGTTCTGCTCTGTTCTTCAGCTGTAGTTTGATGTCAAAGTCTTTATTATATTCGCCAAATTGGTTTTGTTTTCGTCAGTGTTTGCCCATTTGTCACCACGTTTGTTTGTGGCCAAAACAACTAGCAGTTGTGAATGGATTTGGATAAAATTTTGCAAATTTTGATAGTAGCACAAGGAAGAAAAGGTTAACTTTAGGTATTAATTGGGATCACGATCTGGAATTTATTTCTTTGGTTATTTCAGTTGATCATTTGTCAGTACATGCCGATGTAGTTTGGTTGCAAGTGTCGGACTGAAGGGCTATAGTCCGATCCCGGGGCTGAGCAGTGTTGGTGGTTTTTACTGGTTTTTAATTAAATGCAGGACTTTGGACTGCTGCATGCAATTAACAGATATCCCAACATGGTAGTAAATAAGCTGCTTGATGAGGTTTCCACTGTCCGAGTGGTTTTCTATTTTTTGTGAATTCTTGGAACCCCTCTGCCTGTGTATACAAAACCGATAGTTTTTCCTTGACAATCATACACTGTTTGCATCTAATGTGGTATTTGGACCATCTTGGACGAGAGACTAGTCCCACATCCTGTCTCGGAAGGTACACCGAGATTGACCGGGGATAGAAGCCAGGATATGCTGCGCACCCTACTCCAGACACGCAAGTGAGGTACCCTAAACAGATCGTTTACAGAAAACGCAAATTATTTTGTGCTTGTTAAATCACTAACCTGCCTCCTTTGTAATTGAATGTCTAACAAAACACATCTTTGAATGCACTCAAATTTGGACCTACAATGTGACAACCTGTTTTGATAATGAGCATTGAGTTAGCAATCCAACAAATTGTCCAACTATTCTATTAGTAACATGCGATACCGGGTAATTTTTGGACTTTTATGGCTTGTGACTAACGCTGACGATGTTATTCCTATTCTTTAGCCACAGAGTTACCAGCAGAATTAACACAACTATAACATCTCACCATTATATATTGTTGGATTACGGAAAACCATTTTGTATTTACTTATTATCGGAACTAGAATAGTCTCCGCGTGAATTTGGCGTCATGGTGTCAACAATTAAATTTTTTACTCTAAATAAAAAAGCTCAGGTGTTTTTCTTTCTTTGAGCTTTTGACCCCTGCTGTGATGTAAAGTTTGAAAAGCCACATACCCTAACACCATTAGAAAGTGTCTGAAATGAAATAAAGTACAAAATGAAACAATATTATGTCGCTTTGGCTGTTACTTGTTCACCCAAAACAATTTGCACTTTGTATGTTTGTAGATCGTCCAGGGGATAGATTCCACACATCTTGAGTGCTAAGTAAAGGCATATTTTATTGCCAACTAATATTGTATTTCACTTAGATTCGTATGTCTTAATAAAGCCGTAAAGAAGATAATCTGCAGTTGGATTAGTGTACGTTATAAGTTTAATGCCATCACTTGATAACATTCAGAATCAGAATTGCCATATCAAACAATAATACAAAATGATTAACTTCTCGATGTTAGCTGAAACAAGCTGTGTGAGGAGTATGTTCAAAGAAATACGACGAGTAACATGAATTGGAAGAAATTCATTAGGAAAATAGCATTCATTGCACTTGTCGTGCAATAATTTGTTTTCCAGAGTCTAGGAATGAAGTCACTCCCGATGTACCCTGTTCGTCATTAATTGATTCTCCTTTGACATCTACCATGCATGAGAGTGAAGGCGGCAGAATGCGTTCAAACAAAAAAATTTCAACTCTGTCGCTCGCACCTTGAACAACTTGCTGAGCATGATACTATTGGCCGAAGCCAAGAGACACCTGTTAGTACCGATTAAGATGATATGACAAAAGATACGATTTTCAAATAACTGACTGATGACTGCTTGAAAGAAGATGTAGCTAAATTTACTATGTTCTACCTAATTTAAGGTTATGCAACATCTATTTTGTATGGTTGTGAGTGCTGGACAATATTACTATCAATACAAAAGAGGATAGAAGCTGTTGAAATGTGGTTTTACAGGAGAATTATGAGAATGTCATGGGTAGACCATACAAAAAATGAGCAAGTTTTGAGGAAAGCTGGAGCAGAAAGCATCTGATTAAAACAATCCGTGAAAGTTATCAGGGGTTTATGGGACAAAAAATGAGAAAGGAAGGACTAGAAAATCATACCCTCACAGGTTGTATTGAAGGCAAAAGAAGCAGAGGAAGACAAAGATTAACATACTTGTGAAGTCTCGAGTGCCATATTTAAAAAGTGTATATCAGCATGTGAGAAGAAAAACGTAAAAGCTGGAGACACGTTACATATGATGAGAGATAGGAATATGTGGAGAACCATGGGCTAAGCGTCTGGAATGTATATGGCACCTAGAAAGAGAGAGAGAGAGAGAGAGAGAGAGAGAGAGAGAGAGAGAGAGAGAGAGAGAGAGAGAGAGAGAGAGAGAGAGAGAGAGAGAGAGAGGTATAGAAGCGGCAGGCACAAGATGTAAGGACGTGGTAAGGAGAACGTAAACAGAGGGAGGAAGAGCGCTGCGTGGGGAATGAGTGT
>RDPX01000077.1:753350-773038 GCA_003991215.1 Morbakka virulenta | reverse complement strand
GTGTCTCTCCTGCTCTACTCTTCGTTTGTATTCCTCAGCCCCTTCTCCCCCTTTCACAATATCCTGCCTTTTCACTTCCTTCAGCAACCACTCATCACTTCCTTCAAGATACTCAGCCAGGCTGTTCCGTTTACAAATCACTACATCTTTCACACTCAACATTCCTCTTCCACCTTCAGCTCGCTTCAGGTACAACCTCTTAACACTGCTTCTGGTGTGCAAAGCCCCGTTCATCGTAAGGATCTTTCGGGTCATTGTGTCCATCTTCTCCAGTTCTTTCTTTCCCCATTTCAGAATACCTCCACTGTACCGAATGACTCCGACTGCCCATGCATTAATGCCACAAATCAGGTTCCCTGCATACAGTTTGGATCTGGCCAGTAACTTCACCCTCCTGTAGTATTCTGTGCGTATGAGGTCCTTCATCTTCGTATGCTGTGTTCCCACCAACTGATATTCTCCTAGGTACTTGTACCCTTCCTCATCCCTTACCTTCATAGTTTCCGCGTTTGGAAGTCCAATTCCGTCAGTCTTCTTCATATTGCCTTTTTCGAGAACCAAAATACCACACTTGTCCAGACCAAACGTCATCCCAATGTCATCAGAGAAAATTCGCACTGTGTGGACGAGATTGTTTAGTTCATACTCAGACCTTGCATAAAGCTTCAGGTCATCCATGAACAACAAGTGGTTAACTCTACGGTTACTTTCATTCTCCACTTCCTCATTCCCAATGCGGTAGCCATATTCACTGTTTCTCAGTATGATGGACTAAGGGATCGAGATGATGACAAACAGGAGAGGCGAAAGCGACTCACCCTGAAAAATTCCTCTCTTGATTGTCACCTTGCTTAGCTCCTGTCCATTCGAAGACAGTTTGGTGGACCAATGTTTCATAGTATTACAGAGCATTTTCCAAATATTTTCAGCAAAACCTGTCATTTTCATAGTCTCAAAAAGCCAAGAATGAGGGTCCATGTCATAGACTTTCTTGTAGTCCACCCATGTCATTGCTAGGTTCCTCTGCTTCTTTCTACAGTGCCTTAAAATCATCTTATCTATCAACAGTTGATCTTTCGTTCCCCGTTATTGTTTCCTACATCCTTTCTGCTCATCTGGAAGAAGGCTTTGGTTTTTAAAGTGTTGACATATCTTGTTAGCAAAAACGGACGTCATCAACTTCCACATGAGTGGAAGACAAGTTATTGGTCTATAGTTGTTGGCTATAGTCCCTTTGCTGACATCTTTTTGAACCAAAACCGTTCGACGCTCAGTCAACCACTGTGGTACGTCTCATTTACTTATACACGATCCAAGATGGTCAGAAATTCGCTGATGCAGTCATCAGAACTTCTTAAACCAGAAGCCTTGGACACCATCTGGTCTCAGAGACTTCCAGTTAACCATCTTCCTTATGGCATCTTTCACATCTTGCACTGTTATATGAATATTTTACTGTTGTTGTACATCCTGCAGTTCTTCTTTGACCATGTGAATCCAAGGGGCTTCTTTGTTGTGCGAAGCTTCATGCTCCCATATTCCTTTCCGGAACACTATACAATATATACATATATATATATATATATATATATATATATATATGTGCTGTAGCTCCAATGAGAAGATGTAGTGATACGTCAATAATGCAATGTGAAAGCGAACGGAAAAAACGAAAAGTTCACAGTTCGACTGAGTAAGGGTTATTTGATATTATTAATAATGTTTTACCGTTCTATTGTTGAACAAAAATGTTTTCCTTGGATTTACGTCATCGAGTCACACTTGTTTTTAAATATCCCGCAGGTTTGTAAGACAGTTTTTTGACATTATTTAGTATATATGAAAATAGAAAATCTTTTAATCTGAAATCTAAAATTCATTGTTTTGAAATAAAGTCTTTAAGGGTATTTTCAGATATTCTTTTGGCCACTCCTATTGTTGCACATTTAGACCATTCTTTTATGTCATCCCCCCAGAGTCTCCTCAGTCTACCACTGCCTTTCTTCCCTTCAATAAAACCTTAAAAAATCAGCTGCACCAACCACCACTGCTTCCTCTCATGATGTGACCTGCACACGTCAAAACCACCACCACCACCACCACCAACAACAACAAAATTAAGCCATTGTTTGTTCCACATGTCCATGGACAAATCAAAAGGAGGCCTTCTGGAAGGTGTGTGGAGGAGGGGATGTTTCCGGTTAAACATGAAATAGAGGCAATGATGCCAGTGACCGATTAATTTTCCTCGAAAAGTGGACGCAAAGTAAAAGAAAAGAAAGAAGTTTGACACGAAATTAGCTTCATCAACTGAGAAAGGTAAGAAACGTTTGATGTTAAGAAATAATTGCACTTTTAGCCAGGTTTTGTTTAATAAAATACAAAGGTAAGTGAAAATTTGATTACGAAGAAGATGAAATTTTGATTTTTCTTTGGAGACTACACGGGTGTAGTTGCCACGTCTGAAGTTATCAACTGTGCTCAGACAAATTATATTCACGTTAAATGTTCTTCATTACTTACCTTCATTACTTACTTACTTATTTCTTAAGTACTTTCTGACTTACCGAATGTACTAAATGTGTCATTAGATAAGAGTTTTACTTGAAAATAAATAGGTAGCAGGAATCGAGTTGGCTAGTATTTTTAAATGTCTGTTTTTTCATACGATAATAACATCTCACAAAAAGCTAACTGGCGCATTGAGAATAGCTTTACCGTTATACTTACTGTTATTATTAACTTAATAGCTGAAACTACGGTTTGAGGTCAGCTTTGATTTTTGGGATGATTTCCATTGTGTATGGTTTCCATTGAAATGTTTTCGAATCAGTTCCAGCTAATTCTTTCTTTTGTAAGGAATGTTGTAATAATCGTTTGAAGCTGTAACAACTCCACATTTTCTCAGTGGTCCTAATGATAAAGAAAACTTAGATTACGCTTTATTTGTACTTTGTGGAAGGCCATGACCGTTGATTACCCCCATGCATGGCCAGAGTGTATTCGACACACACGAGGATGTCATTATTTTGTTCCAGTACATGCGCGCATGCACGTGTTTGATGCCTTAGAATTCATGCGTCATTCATGATATATTTTAGTTTGTTAGGCAGGTAGATACATAAATTAAAAAATCACCAAAAAAATACAACCAACAAAACTTTCATTGAAATCAGTAGAACGTCTGCAATGGCAATGCAGAGCTTTAAATGACAGTCAGAAAACTAGTTAACCTAGCCAGGCCTTTCAAAACAAGCTAAATCATTGAAGTACACAACTGTAGAATTGTCAACAGTTAGTTAAAACCACGGACATCTAGCAAAACCCTTTTAAAGTAGATGAATATAAAAACTCATCAGAACCATATTCAGTAATCTATATGCATAAAAGAAAAGAGCAACTTTTTTGCCTCAGAGATAAAGCCCAAAATTATACATGCTACATAAATATGTAAAGAAAGCCAATTTCTAATATCATAGGTCATGAAGGTTGGCCTATTTCCAGATTGGACAGCAAGCTGTAGCCCATTTTTTGAAACTCGAATGATATAATATGAATTGTGTAACATGTGGTCTGTTAAATAAAGGTTCAAATGGTTTTATTTTATTTAGATCATCTTTAGGATAAAAATGCTGTTTTCCACATTTGATGTTATTGGTTATTAGGTTTCTGAGTTTGAAATGGTGGATTCTAGATTCAACTTTGCCATCTCCTTTTTGATTTTATTGGATGGGATCCGTTCCTCTACTTTGTGGCTTGTTAATGTGTTTTATTTTCTCTATTTGATTTACAAACGCTGTCACATGCAACACATTTGTTAGTAACAGATAGCTCTGAACATCTGGCTGAAAAAAGAAGGAAAGGCAGCATCAGTATTGATGGTTGCTTGTTGATTAGGCTTCAGATGTTTGACATTAGTTGCTATGGTTATTTTTTTTCATTTAGTGAATAAACAAAAAGTTGTGCAGAAAATTAAAATTCCATAAAAAAATATATGCATAATCCACCTCAAAAATACAACTTTCTCCTAAACATTTTTCTTTTTCATCATTCCAACCAAAACAGTGATTTGGTCTAATTTCTAAAATTAGAGACAAGAAGTTGTACAAATGACAATTGTATGTTGAAGCAAGAAAATAAAAGTGAAAAAATAAACTAAACTGAGCAGTTATGTTTAAGATTGTCAACTTTGTAAATTCATCATTTTGTTTAAGGATATCATCATCATCATCATATTCGGTTTAACGTCCGGTTTACATGCTAGCATGTGTTGGACGATTTCTTGAAATTGACTTCCAAGTTATCCTATCCTTCACTAGGTCTCTGCTGACACCTTTTTGTTTGAGATCCATCCTTATCACTTCCTCCCATGTTTTCTTTGGTCTTCCTCTGCCAGTGGTTCCTGTCACCTTGATTGTTTTGCATCTACTTGTCTATACTGGCATGAATAAAGTTATAACACATATCTCTATTACTGCCACATATAGATCGGGCTACTGTTACCATTGCATTTTAATGTTTGTTGTGAAATTGATGCTCTCTCATGATTATCTTTTCTTTTATCTCCTTTTTCTTTCCATATTTCTTTTTTTTCTTTTGTCTTCTGTTTCATTTCTTTTGTTTTTATTTCTGTCTTTCCATGCTTGCCTTGTTTTCATGTCACTTTTAAGTAAATAATCAGTATATATCCAGAAATTATGCAAGTACTGCAGAAAAAGAGACATTTCATGTGAGTAAATAGTTTTATGTCATCTTGATGGCACAGTCACCCACTGTAACACAAAACCAACATTTTTTGTTAGCACTTTATTGGTTTATTTTACAATGTTGCATAAATATATGTTTGGTTCTGAATAATGGTCGAAGTAGAAGATCAAAAGTGTCAAAATGAAACAAAAGCATTTTGTCACATGAAATGTCTTCTTTTTGGTGCATAAAATTCTCATTTGGGAAGAGGTATGAATAGGGAACCTTCTAAATTTTTACCTGCAAGTAAAGTACTGAATCAAATTATGTAGCATTTCCACGGTAAGTAGTGTAATGTCAACTTTTCACTTGAAACTAGCCTAAATATGAAAGTTTTATTTCCAAGGAAAACCCTAGACTGCGTAATGAACAAAAATTTGTCAGTTTTACAGAAATTTTTAAATTTTTCTGTAAGTTTTAGTAATGTGTACCATCACACATTTTATAGGTTTATTAAACTTTTTTTGTGTGTGTGCATTTTTTAATTACTGGGCAGTGGGAATTGTTTGTTAACTTCTTTCAATCACTTATGACCCAAGTCACATGGTTGTTAGTTTATTTTTCTCAACCAACTGCTAATGCAATAAAGGTTCAGCACTGCTTTATTAAAGGTATATTAATCTTCTTCTTTGAGTGTCATGACTTTCATTAGTTATCAGATTTGGGAGCTCCAGTAGGTGGCACACTCAACAACAGTTTCTGTTGGTTCAGCAACATCAATGGCTAACAATGTTAAAGTTCTCAGAATTTTAAATGAGGTAAAAGAGAAATGAAAATAACTGGCTTTTCCCAAAACATTCAAATCTGCTGCTCTGAAAATGAGTGATGATGCCCATTGGTAATATATATATAGCAAAATCATAACCATATTGTTGGAACATTAGTCCTGGCAATCTGAAATTCATATTATTTTGTAATTCGTCATCCACCTTACCAGATGTACTCAAGGTTCTTTTCAGAGTTTCCTAAAGGAACACTTAAAACAGTTAAAGTAAAAATTCTTCAAAAATCCACATGAATCAGGATGAATTTACTCAAATTACTAAACTTAGTAGTAATTTACATTATTTTTTTATCAACTCTAAATAATAACATATAATATTATAGTTAATTGAACAATGACCAACTGACTATTTGAACATGTCTACTTTTGTAGTTTGTATGTGTCCTCAAGTCACATTTTTATTCCTTTAGTTTTTTTGAAAATACTGGAGATGATAAAATAATATTGTTCATTTTTGTTTATTTTTATTTGAATTATCTTTACAAATTGTAAGTCATAATACCATGGCAAGTGCTCTTTATTTCTCTTCCTGATTTCACTTGCAAGTATAATATTTTTAATTTCTCTGGTATTGAATGACACACTGTCACTATTCTAAAAAAAAAGTACATTGGATTTTAATTGGCTTTAAATAAGCTAGAATTTGGTACAGTGATTGAGGTTCTTTGTGACACTCATTATGCTACCCATACAGAAGGTGATGTGCATGTACCTGTAGCTCAAATAGCATGTACCATACATATTATTATGGACTACTTAAAGGTTTGTTTTTCCCATTTTTAACTATATGATGCACATAGCGCATACCATGGTGAACATATAAAATATTGGGCTTTATTGGGTCATTTGCAGGAGCTTTCTTAGTGCCAAATGTTATGCTAAAATTTGTAACCACCATACTGTCCAACTTTGGAATAAACAAAATTGGAAGGTTCATGAGTTTAGTGACACCCAAAGGGCCACCATAGTTGGCCCTGAGTTTTTTAGAAAATTTTCACTTTTCATACTTCTAAATAAGTAAGTAAATAGGTAAGTAAATAAGTTATTCTTCCTTTTGAAAAAAGCTATTAAAGTTATAAAAAAGAGGGATGATGCTTTGGATAAACAGTAAGTAGATTTCAGTCATCAGATTGCTAAAGGTCTCATACAATCTTTGAAATATGTTGTCACATTCATCCCAGGGCAACTAGAGCAAAACTGGAGTGACAGCACTTTAAGGAATATGATAAATAGCAATGGACTCAGTACCAAACCCTGACATACACCAAGGTTGACACTGAACTCATAACTGTACCCATTACAAACACAGACACAGCTTCTTGTGTTAAAGTACATGGAGTGCACTGCCCTAATAAGCCATTCCTGAAACCTGAGCTTCTGCATTGCCTACCCGATAACTTGCCTTTGAACCTGGTAGAATGCTTTTTTCAGGTCAACTAATGCCAGGTATAATGGTGTGTTCATCGCTAAGTGTTTTTGTTGTAAAAACACATTTGAAACATAAGAAACTATGTGAAAAAACATACTGGACTGTGGAAGATGAGAAAGCACAGTAGTAATCTCAGAGTACAAATGGGTTAACATACACATTGTATAAAACACAATCTTCTACAAATAACTTTTTTCAATCAGTCAGTCAAATTGAACATTTTCTATTTTCATTTTTATCACCCATCACAGTAAATTATTTGTTTTTATTGCAGCTACTAAAATGGAACAGAGTGACAACAAAAGAACAAAATGGGTGGTCTCAAAATCAGTCATGGCAAAGAATACAATCAATCCAATACGACAGATTGTTGATCTCATGAAAATAGAACCTAATCCAAAGTATGAATTTATCTCCTTGTCAATAGGTATGAAATCAAGAGTTATCCTCTATATTTTTATACAAAACAAGATAATGTTACATTATAACCAGTGTACCATAGAGAAGTGGCTTGTATGATAAATTTAAGTAGTACTTATTATGCTTGCCTTCTGCTGTGAAATCTCATCATCAATGAAGGACATAAGCCTTCACATAGCCAAAGCTTGGAGTTGCTTGACATTCACAATTAACCTACATCAATCAACTTACAAGGGATGTAGGTGTACTAGTGTAGTATCTTGAAACAGAAATGCAATACCCAGTCATCTGGAGAAAGAGAATGGAATGTGCTTATTTAACTTCCCCAACTTGTTAGGTAATTAATTAATTAAGTACATAAGTGAGTAGCTAAGTAAAGTAAGTGAGTTTTCTATTTGATATTTCATTATTGTTGTTATATGAACAGTAAAAATTCTCTGGTTTTAGATGAACCAACAATGACAAGAGAAAGAAATATTTAAAAAAGAGAAGTAAAGGTCATCAGGAGTAGTAGTAGTATTGTCATTGTTTAGCAGTTACTTTCCCTCATGTATCAATTTTTACTCCTGGTGGTAAATATTTTTCAATAAGACATTTCTGGTCTTGGCATTTCATCATCAAATGGCATTTGTGCCATTCAAGGTGGATGCACAAGGAAACTGTTCAATATGCAAATAAGGTTTGTATGGACTTAAGGCCACTTCCTCCTTTGTATCATGAAATATACTGTCTATGAACATCACTGTTAATGTGGAAGCTACTATTCATACTCATGATCAGTAAGAAAGTAAGTAAGCTTCAAATATATATTTCATTTTATACAATTCAAAAAAGTAATCAGTTCCAAACACTGAGACAAGATTACTACATAAAAGGTATCATGTTAGAAGAAAGCTGAATAAGTAAGTAAGCACCATACAGATTATATATATATATATGTATATATATATATATGTTTCATATATATGTATATATATGAAACTGACTCCAAACTTTCCATATGATTTATTTGTGATAAGGTCACCTGCAAGTAATACACACCCTGTTTACATACACTTGGATATTTCTTCCATAACATTTACCAACAGTTAGAGGCTAAACACGGAGTCTTGATATAAAATAGCTTAAACCCTAGCATCATCACTCTCACCTTGTTTACAGTGAATTCTATATGTACCTCCCCAAGCCCCCCAAATTAAATGGACAGTAAAAGGGTGAGATAAAAGAAATGAAATTGAAATTTTGACTGTTGGAGATTGGGAGGAGAAAGAATTGTCCAGACTATTATACAAACAAAATATTAGGTAACACTTTTTCAAAAAGGCAAGGAGTAAGCAACTGATGTATTTGCTCTCATAAAATCAGAATATAATATGAATATAAGTTATGATATAAAGTAGGAGGAAATTGGGAAAGTGGTGCTAGTGCCATCATAGATAGGCAAGCTAGGAACATACATTAGTGAATCATTTTGTGAATACATAATATGCTAGAGTTAGGTATTGTCAGGGATTTAAACTTCATATTCAGCAAAATACAAAGTAATGCATGTTTGACTACAGCTTTAAATATTGACTGCAGAATGATTTTCTTACACCACTCTGCAGACCAGGACATGCAAGATTGAAATTCTATAAAAGGTTTTGACACTAAAATAACTATTATGTTCCTGAAAATTTTTGCTGGCTTGATAATGTATATCAGGCAAGGGGTCAAAATATAGTTTCTTTGAAGTAGACAATCATTGTGTGTCATTAATTAGAGCCTGATTTCAGTTGTAATTTGCCATTTATTTGTAGGTGATCCAACAGTTTTTGGTAACCTAAAACCACCACAGGCAATGGTTGATGCAGTAAATGCAAGCCTAATGTCAGGAAAATACAACGGTTATGGCCCAGCAGTTGGTAAGAAATTATAATAAACCTTCATGCATTTTGGCAATTGATGTTTGTATATTTAAAAATATTAATTTGTTTTTTAATGTTTTTTAGTGGTTAAGAGCCATACAAGGCCTAAATAAAGCTGCTATTTGTATAGGTTGTAAAAGGAACTGGTATAAAAGAGAGGCACACGAGAAATGTAGTTAAGCCAAGTGAAAACAGTTGACCTTAGCGATAGAAATATTTAAGTCATGATAAAAACACTAAAAAAAACTAAATTGTTCTATAATCCTACCAAACAAGAAAAGTAATTTTATTCATTCTTCTTCTTCATCTAGTCTCATGGCTATCATCATCTCAGATCTCTTTACTCCAGAAAGTGTCACAGGCCACTGCTGCATCGCTGGGATTGGCAAGGTCATCGACGGTCACTTTGGAGCGAGGCTACAGGACATAAAGTGTGCCATGGTTTGCTCACTGCCGCAGTCACAGGTACAGGTTGGGCTCATGTTCCACACTTTTAGAGAGGCCTTGCATCGGCCTTGCTCAACTCGAAGTCTGTTGAGGGTCTTCCATATTGGCCACAATAGCTCATTTCCGCTGGCGAGTTGTTGAGTTGATTTTATTCATAAAAAGTTTATTAAATCAAGATGTACTACAGCTGCACGAAGATGAAGGCAGTGGGAATAATGAGTCAAATAAGATGCAACTAACGAAGTAAATACCAGTGTGATGATACCATCTTAATTGTATAGTTAGATGATACCCATGAAATAACTATCCGTAACGAGGCAAAGGTTGAAAAGTAACATCACACCACTGAATATGATTGTGAATATGAAAATGATATTAAAGAGCACCTGTCAAAATGGAACAACAGTACTCCGTTAAAGGATGAATGGTAGATTTATAGACATGCAAAATGACCCCAGGTGTAACCTACTCTTTTATGTAATACAAAGAACCAACTTTTCTCAAAGCAGACTTACTAACAGTTTATATATAAAAACCTAAAGAAAAATATTGAGAACGTGAAAGAGTCAAAGGTATTTCCTAATAGCAGAAGCAAGCCTACCACGGTTAATATTAAAGCTATCTTCTATGGATCCGCAAATGGAGTGATATATTCAGTTTGCTATTAAACGTCTGTTTTGGATCTTCTTAGAGTGTTAGAGAAACTAACTACTTGCTTTCCCATTTCCTGAGAGCGTGAAGATCAAAGTCCAAAGATCAAATGTTTCACATATTTGATTAGTTCCTGCTGAGTTGCCTTATGGCTTATGTCAGAGTTCATGGTAGTGCCATATTTTGATGAGCTGGAGCTATTTACCAGGAAGTTCATCGATATAAAGAAGAAAAAGAAAGGAGCTGAGAGGAAAAACATAATGCTAGTCAAATGTTAGTTTACGTAATCTACCAAAAGTGTTAGTGACCACACTTGTGAGATTGATTATCAACATGGTCACACCCTACTAAAATGAGGGTGTTTGGGGCCGAAATCATCTTTAATAACAATTATTATTCTGTTTGTAAACAGGAGGTGTTTTTACTCTGATACGCTAGGGTCATATTCAATTCAGTTCATTTTTGTTATAGTCTTTCGCCTTCATCAGCCTCACCTATCAGGACTAATTGAGGCTGACGTGTTGTGGCAATGCTCCAAATTCAGATGAACATGTGTCTACACGTCTACTGGGTATTTATTTAGCTGGAAACCAAGTTTCATTAGAATTACCTTCTAACGGTTGCGAGATGCAAGAAATCCTCTAGTTTTAACATATGGTTAGCTTTGAAGTATTATTCAAGTTATGTTTTATTGTTGACTGCAACCACAGTTATTGGGTACGTGATGAAACGTGATTCACAGGGCTTCAGTATGTTAAACTTTTCAAGATCTTGTTTGTTATTTTTATTAAGCCGTCAGTGATAATTGCTGACCACAGAGAATTTTTTGTTACATATTTTCAGGTTATAACTTTTCCCGCAAAGCCGTTGCTGAATACTTCTCAAAACCGGAAGCCCCGTTGGCTGAGCAGGTGAGGGTTGATAAAAAAGACGCATCTTAAGTGTTCCTTTTGGCCATACGTTAATGCTGTGTTATTATTTTCTTGGTGTTGACAAGGTATTAGGAAAAGTAGACCTTTCAGTTACATTAACAAATAATAATTTTTACATTAGCCCATATTAATAATATATTTAATTTTGTTTTCTGTGTCGTTTTTTGTGTGACCCAATGTATTTGGAATATTTAAGGGAGATGTCTCTGTAGGGTCAACCTTTCAGGATAAAAGGGATTCAGGAAGTTGGCTCACAAAGAGTTGAATGAACATTCCTAGACATGTTAAATTGTGAATTAGAATGGTGTATATAGGATTGGTTTCCCATATGAATACTGGACAAGAGGGGGTTGTTAGCGAATGTAAGGGCTGCTGTTCGGAAAGAATAATATTATTTCCGGGCAAAAGTTACCTAGCATATAGGGCCCCTAATGGGGATGCATAAAAGAATTAGCTGTAGGTTAGCAGGTTTGGGAGAACCATTTTAATATAGAACCGAGAGGGTTGCAGGGTTCTCTCGGCCACCAGCTTACGGGTGCGCTTTTATGGTAAATATGAAAATATGAATAAATATGAATGTAAAAAAAATATATATGGTAAATATGAAAAAAAAATCTACTGGGGAAAAACTGGTGTAACGTTATTTTTGGAACATTCACATACTTCTTGGTGTTACAAAATTGATTTTGAAAGATGGTAGCTTCTATTTTAAAACTGTTATATTTCTAATCATTCTGAAAACGTTTAAGCGAGAAGTAATAAGGTAAATCATCTGCTGATTTCTGTATTTTTTGCCATGAATGATTTCGAAGAAAATTTTATGGGATTTTTTTTTTGTCACAGGATGTAATACTGGCATCTGCTTGCTCTGGTGCTATTGAACTAGCGTTAGGGGTAATGGTGAATCCAGGAGATAACGTTTTAGTGCCCAAACCAGGATTTCCGCTTTACAAGACAATTTGCGGATCAATGAACTGCGAAACAAGAGAATATCTTCTTTTGGTATATTATTTTTGTACTTAGTTTATTTTGCAAAAATAGTACTTTAATGTTCGTAACTTTTTGGTTTTAACGTCATATTTCCCCAATTGAGGCTCAGACGGTGCCCTTTGGAGGTACATTGTTTTTGGCACTGAGGAATTTCTTGGCCGTATGCCCTTCCTTACGCCAACCAATGGCTTTTTATTTTGTAAAGTTCCAAATTCTCCTCGCCCGCTTGGGGAATCGAACCCGGAACCCCTTGGTTACTGTGCAGCTGCACTAACCATTAAGCCACGGCTCCTCTAATGTTGTAGGATATATTTTCTCTTCCATTGCGCAAGTTCTGAGATAGTATAATTAGTATAATATTGAAGAATACCACCAAAAAACAGTTTATTGAATTTCATGTATACATTTATTATATTACATGAAACACTCAGCAACCCTCTACTTACAATCCTGATTACACTCGTTAAATACAATAACTTTAACAAAAGATATCTCTTTTACCATTGCTTCAGGTGAACTTTGATCTACAAATAGTGCAATTAGCCCGTGTGGATACTAAACCTGACACCATAGCAAAAAATACCTTTTTTATGTCTAACTAGAATCTAAGCTCTAAGTGATCAAGGCTCTGATTACCAATATCATACCCTACGTGTTTCCTAAAGTAAAGAGCGTTAACATAAGTTGAACGTACAACCGGAATATGCACGTTTGCCTAATAATAGCACCTTAATTGCTCGACGAAACATACGTTCTAAGGATGACGCTGTGGGTTTCCCCACAAATGTAAAGCTCTGCTAAAAAGCGGAGATAATGTAGTTTAGGTATTGAAATAGGATAGTTTTGTTTTACAATTCAGTTTGGATTCATGGTTTAATTAAAATGAAGTTGAACCAAAGATCCAGCCACAAGATATGTGGTGGCTACTTATTACGAAGTTTTCTACGAACTCGTATGTTTTTGAAAAATTCTTTGAAGTCAGAAGTAAAAAATGCCTTTTAATTTGTAATCGACAACCACAGACATAAAAAGCTTTTGAAATCCATATTTTAGAATATCGGATGTGAATTCAACACAAATCTTAGAGATTCATAATCATGTTTTGTATTCATTATGATATTTCATTTTCTCTAGGAAGTCGACATGTGGTGACTGTTTGCAGTATACCTGAAATTGCAAAGGCCCAATGGTATAACTAGACATTGATGGAGTACTTGCCGAAGGCAAAAGAAAATACTCTCTAAATTTGCCCAAATCTTTGTACAGTTGCAGAAGCTTCTAATGAGACCTCACAGATCTCCCCACCCACCCCCACCTGTCCCACACGAAAAGATGTTTCTCAGTAGTACGATTTCTCTCCCCCCTACCAAGTTCCGACTCATCCACCCTTCATTGGTTTGTTTGATATGTAAAGGAAGGATTTTAGAAGCGAAAACTACAATTTGGTATGTGGTAGGGTTTTAGCTCTTGTTGTATTGTATGCCTTTAAAGGGAGCTGGCACGTGTCAAACACAAATTCATTAATCATTAATAATTAAGCAAAAATGTTTTCGTATGAGTAGAGGGTTAGAAAAACCCAGAGTTATATTTCGAAGTCTCTGTAGCTGATACATTGACGTTGTCATGAAACTGTTTACTCTTGTTTTACTTATTTACGTCTTAATCGTTCTTTATTTTGATATTTTAGCCGGAAAGTGACTGGGAAGCGGATATCAATCACATGAAGTCTCTTATTGATGACAAAACAAAATGCATTGTGGTTAACAATCCGTCCAACCCCTGTGGATCTGTTTACTCCGCCGAGCATTTAAAGAGAATTTTGGCTGGTAAGGACTAACTACTTCATATATGAATCATACAGCTTATTGAAGCTGGAACAGACTAAACGAGTTCGAAATCAAGCCATCATCCATGAGTATAGTTTTGGTTTCCAAATGAATATTTACTAACCAGAAATTGATTAAGTCAGAAACCACACCACTTACCTTGCAAGTGGTGCTTTTCAAGACTAGCCTAGGCAAGGCAAAAATGTGGATTCAGGCAAATTGCTTTTAATAATTGCAATCCAGTGAGAAGTGGGTAGCCAATTGTCAACCAAAATGAAAAAGCCTATGCAAGGGTTGAGAAGTTGTATTGTATCTACATACAAATAATACACGAGTACAGGGAAAGGGTTTTATGTTAATGAAGAGAATATTTAATAGGCAAGCATCAATATTGTTATGTCTTTACCCACTTTAATGAATTTCCGTTCCTAGTCAGGTTTCGGGTTTTGCTTTCTCTCAAATGGTTTCATATTCATAATGGTTTGATATTCATATTCATAATGGTTTCATATTAGTAAAAAAGACCGAGTTTCTTGTCAGCATCTAAAAATTAACGGTAAATAAAGCATTTTTGTTAATTCCTCTATAATAGATCTGCTTTAAAAATGACGCGGCTGGTGTCACAAACAATATATTTTATTTCAAAACAATGTACTAAGTGGTTGTGGTGCATTGTTGTAGCAGGCAAAATTTGCCCTGACACAAGTTTTGGTAAAGCAACCACCGCAAGGTCTCTTTGTAGGCTTGTTGATTTATGGCCCNATAAAGCATTTTTGTTAATTCCTCTATAATAGATCTGCTTTAAAAATGACGCGGCTGGTGTCACAAACAATATATTTTATTTCAAAACAATGTACTAAGTGGTTGTGGTGCATTGTTGTAGCAGGCAAAATTTGCCCTGACACAAGTTTTGGTAAAGCAACCACCGCAAGATCTCTTTGTAGGCTTGCTGATTTATGGCCCTGTTCTGTTGTAGAAGCTCAGTGGGAACGATGCCTCACATGGAAGAATGTGATTAGGTCCTTTGACTTTTCACTTTTCACTTTGACATTCTTGCTTTCGGCCTTCCTGGCATCCAAGTTTTCCATTGTTTGAGGTCGTATTGAAAAAATTTATACTCGTCACAAGTGATGATGCTTCTGACGAAGTCCAGTTCAGTTTGAAGACGCGCGATGGCGTCATGAGAGACCGACACGATTGAATGTTGTCATGTTGCTCCGCGTTATTGAATTTAGTCAGCATTTCACGATGCGTTTACTGCCCCTTTGCTTATTATTCAAATACCATAACTTTAAAACGCGAGCATTTACTTAATGGATCTTGCCTAAAGATTTTTGTTGCCATTTAAATTTAGACCACAATAATGAACTAAGTGTGGTCTTGTTCGTATTGAGTGAAACTGCACAGTTATCTGATCGTGCTGTTCCATCATCAAAGAACTGTGTTTATGTCTTGTTGCTCAAAGAACTTGTTTATGTCTTGCTTGCTTGCCATAACTTGAATAGTTAAGTCAAAATCACCTCTCGGCGCCTTTTTTTACCCACAAGACGCTGGCGAGCCCTGCTCGTTGAAGACTTTCCGCTTCAGGAGTAATCTTACACCTTCCTTCGCTCCTTTTTAAAACTCCCATGCCATAAAAAAGCACCACCTTGGGACATTTTTTTATGGCCACTGACTTTCTGCAGGAGTTTAAATGCTCTTGACAAAATATTTCTTAACTAGACCCAAAGTTTCAGGATATTTTGTTGCTCTGTTTTCATCCTTATCGGAAAGCGACCAAAGGAAGAAGAAGTTTAAACAAAAGCACGTGAATTAATGAATTGGGAAGTTATACATTACAAAGATATCATGTTAATTTTTGGGAAGCAAATCAAACCGAAGTGGCCGTCTTGTTTTAGTTATGCCAGAATGAAGTTTGTAAATGTTTTAAAAAGTAGTGAATTTGTCGTGTACATTTTTTGAATACACTTTTGGCTTCGATTGAGGAGCCAGTTTAGATAAAAGGTTTCTGTGAGAGGCCAGGGTTTTCGGGATTTTTTTACACACTGATTTTTATTTTGTATTTGAGAAACCAAGGAGTTGACGAAAGCGAAAATCATTAATGTTTTGCACAGCAATAAGATTGTTGTTAAAAGGTAGTTGAGAAACAATTTTGAATTTGTTTGCCAACAAGAGCTTATCTGCGATAAAAGCTTATCAGGACCAATATATATATATATATATATATATACATACATCATGTGAAGTACTCCGATTAGCTTTTCACCCAGATACCAGCTCAGTTTGTTACAAGTCATGTGACTAATTTCTCTTTCCCTCAAAGTCTTCATCCATATGTTGTTTTTACCCCTCGTTTAAATAAAGTTTTCTTTAAAGGTAGTGTTTTCCCCCTCGGACGGCTAACTTATGAAACCTTTTTGTCTTCTGAGTGCTCTCNGTGAAAATCATTAATGTTTTGCACTGCAATAAGATTGTTGTTAAAAGGTAGTTGAGAAACAATTTTGAATTTGTTTGCCAACAAGAGCTTATCTGCGATAAAAGCTTATTAGGACCAATATATATATATAGTATATATATACTATATATATACTATATATATATGATGTATATACATATATATATACATATATATACATGATGTATATATATATATATATTTATATATACATCATGTGAAGTACTCCGATTAGCTTTTCACGCAGATACTAGCTCAGTTTGTTACAAGTCATGTAACTAATTTCTCTTTCTCTCAAAGTCCTCATCCACATGTTGTTTTTACCCCTCGTTTAAATAAAGTTTTCTTTAAAGGTAGTGTTTTCCCCCTCGGACGGCTAACTTATAGAAACCTTTTTGTCTTCTGAGTGCTCTCCCTTATCATGTGACTTACATGTGACTATCATGTGAAAGTATTCAAGTTCAAACTATACTTATCCCATGCCTTAAGCGATTTGATTTCGTTCGTGTCTTTTCTTTATAGGTGCATACACTCAGTAGCATTTTGCCATTCATGGTTCTTAGCCCGTAAAATATTTTAAAGTAAGGATTTTTCGAAATAAGAGAAATTCTCCTTTAGATTGAAGATAACACAAGACATATTCAGATAACAATATTTCCAGCATGGTTGTTAAGACGTAATATTCGGTCACTTGAGAAAGTAAAAACCATTGATAGCCCCAGTTTCAGAACGATAACCTTCCAAAGGTTCAGATTACACTCTTTCCTGCTTTTGGGTTTCGTGTTCCTGTGAGAAAATTTGAATTTGAACTTCTTATGCATCTAATCCTTAGATTCCCAATGATATGACGAAAGAATACATTACATTAAGTGTGTGTATGCTTTTTTTAAATGCAATTTTGTGTTGATAAATCTATTAAAGGGATATTAATGTCATGCCTGGTTTATATCTCATTAAAATAAAAAGTGGTTTGGACGTAATTTAATAAGTAGTTGAAAAAGATAATAATGATTCTTCAGATATAAGATTACTCACTGGTGCGTTTAAGAAGCTATGTTGAGGACAATGAATTCTTGAAGGTCGTGGTATTTTATTACTTGTTAACAAAGTATCTAGCCAATTTTTGCTAGTCAAAAAGTATTGGGGTCAATTTTATAGACGTCTGGAGTGAACCTATGTCTGCCTGACTTGGTCAGCTATTGGTCTCGCCCAGATTTTTGTTTGGTAATAATTTTTGTGGATCTACAGAATATTTGTGGAACATATCCAACTTTCTTATGTTCTGGCCTCTGCCAGAACATTTTAATGAACTTATTTTGTAGATTACTAGAAGAAAGATCATGCTGCTCCAAAACAAGGACATTGGACAGAAAGAGACGGGGTATCTCTTTGGTCTTTGGTCTTTGAATAGGTCTCTCTTTTTGCTTTGATATTGACGATAGGAAGTATACAGTACATTGAAAGCTACTGTTTGTGTTCTACATAAACAGTTTCTGATCATACTTTTGACTTTTTTTGATCATACTTTTGACTTTGCATGTTATGCTCATTTTTCCTTAGAATTCTGTGTTCATTTTAAATGCACCTAGATATTTGCAGGTCTGTGAGTGATTCGGTAATTGTTTGGTACATTAGATATGAGGAGCAGAATGTATAGAATGGAGGTTACTGACAGTAAACCTGCTGAAAAGCCTTAGTTGCGTAATGAAATTACCATGTGAAGGAAAGGAAGTTTATCTGTGTTGAATTGTCATTAAATCAAAGTGACGCATGCACCTGGAAAGTGCTCTCTAGATGCTGAACAGAATTTGCTGCTATCGGAACAGAAGTTACAGACATAGTTTATAAAAGTATTTCCGTGCTTAACGTTTGGCTCATTAAAAAGGGACTTTACTTTTTACTTTAAAGTAAAAGAAGTGTTTCGTTAAGGATAGCAGTGTACTTACAATATGCAGTGTTTGAAACGATGCCGCATTAAATCAAGGTATCGTCTTTACTGAGAACATATAGGAATACTGTTTAATATTTGTGCAGTAGGACAATATTTCCCGGTATTTGCTGCACTTTCGTTGCACATTTTAACTGCCTTGTGTTTTAAATCCTTTTTTTTTTCTCTGTAATAGATATATAGAAAGTTTGGGTAATGTGCAGTAGATTAGTGCAGTGTACGATATGTGGATGATATTACGCGCAAAATTTTTTTCTTCTTTTACACTGACGATAATTTTGGGGCCAGTTGTTAAAGTAATCTAATAGTTTACTCATTTTTTCTCAACGGTTTACCTACATGTATCAACATTGCTTGCAGTGAAGCATTAACACTACATTAAGAGAACAATAGTAGTTTATTTTCGGCTTTACATCACTGACGTATCGAGTAACAGGAAGCCATAACGTTTGGATGCCGTGTTAATATTTTTTTCCTTTATACATTTGATTGTACATTTTGTTGGTTGTATGTTTTGTTTGTAGATTTTGAATTATATTCGAAATTGATTAAGCTCTATTAGCTTGTGACTGAAATTTTATTTTTGGACGTTTATTCAAACAATTCAGTGTAGCACATACAACTTTTCCTCCCGTTTTGGCTAGGCATTTAATTACCTTGGTAGCGAGTAAAAATAAGAAATCCCCTTAAGAATAGAAGAAATTTGAAAGAAATACAACTGTAGTGAACGTTCTGTCCAAATTGTCATCAGTCGGTAGTAAAAATAATGTGATCTTGCTATAGATACTGTAGGTATCCAGGAGCTAAAGGATTACGCAGTGCAAAATTTAATGTAAAAAGTTGATCAGACAAATTCTGATTGCAGTGATTACCTGATTCTGATTACCTGGGAAAAAATGGCTGCAGACACACGATTTTCAGAATTTCCTAGAAATCAAGCATTGAAGGGAAAAAACCATAAAAATAAGATAAAAACCCAATAGAGAAAGTATACACTTGTTGGTCATAAGAAAGATGATATTCTTCACTATTATTCAATAAAATGCAAATCATTTTATTTACCACTCCCCCCGCCCTGCCCCACCCCAACCCACCCCCATAAACCATAACGCAGAGTAAAACCTTAAATACACTCAGAAGCTGCGGTCTCACT
>RDPX01000077.1:715886-744867 GCA_003991215.1 Morbakka virulenta | reverse complement strand
CAATAGAAGACAGTGGACCACGACCAACAGGCTAAGATCAGGCCATGGAAGAACCGCTGCCAATCTGCACAAATGGGGCCTGCGAGAGTCTGCTACCTGCCCCAAATGCCAAATTGCCCCTCAGGACACAGAACACCTGCTCCTAACCTGTCCAATGACAAAGATCCCTGGCGGATACACAACAATACATTCCTGCAGTCAGGAATACTTTAAATGGCTCAAAAGAACTGGAGTGGAAATATAAACAACAAAGCCATACGAAACTACTTATAGTCGTGGGCTACAGGATATTGGTTTATTAAGCTGGGTTGCTGATGTTGTTATTGTTTTTTTACTCGATATTTGAAAGGCATTTAACTGATTTTTACTTGAAAGTACTTGTTTGCATAAACATATTCATGATTTTTACCATTTTTGCCTGGAAAGGTTCTTAGTACCAGGATGGAGGCTTGGATGGGTTTTAATCTATGATAGAAATGGAGCTTTCGAAGAGGTATTTTTATTTGTTATTTTTCTATTTGCCAGTATGTACAGGGGGTATTTTCTAAGAACGTTTTTCTTTTAATATAGATGTACTTCACACTCGCATATTGCCTGTCGTTCATAACGGCATTGATTTGGCACAGAAATGTACATTTATAGCAGGAAGCTTATATAAAGCATTCTCTAGGTATAAATGGGAATTTAACGGCTTGTGCCTTTAAATTGCAGTTAGTGCAATCAATTAATTTATCACAACAGTTCATAAGTAAGTTATTAAAACTCAACTTAGAGAATTGCCAAAGTTTATTTTTTGGATTGCAATTGGACATTTGTAGTTTTGTTATCGTTTTTACAGGACTGGGACGGGGCAACCCTGCGATACCATTGATTTTTGACACCACACTCTATAATGGGTTGGGTTTTTTTAAACATGAACCATTTGTTATCACAGGTTTTGTTTTCAGAGTCTTGTTGTTTCATCTTGCGTAAGCTACTTGGATTGTTCACAATTTAGTGTTTGGAGTGGCACCACTGAAATTTCTTGTGCGTTCCTTCGGTTAAGACTAAAGTATTATCTTTTGGGTGGCTCATGCAGTTTCTTGGGCGGAAAAGGATCTATTTTGTACAGCTGTAATTTGAAAGTACGGACTTGATGGCCGCACCTGGTAGTAGTTTTTACACAAATACAGATAAAGAGTAAATAATAATGCCGTTGCGTTGTAAGCATTAGCTCTTGGCTTATTTTTGACAATTTGATTGAATGATCTGAACAATATATTTGCTCGATGCAAAACAGCAGAAATCAGAATTCAGCAATACACAAAGTTTCAACAATCTCTTAGTGTATGCATTATTGGGAATTTAACAGTGGCAAGCCACCCTATTTTGTAGTTTAAGGTGAAGATATAGCTGTTTTGGATGCCCTCAACAAAGCACGCCACTTCGTCCTAGGTTGTAAAAACCTGATCGTCACCGTCGACCAGAACTTTCGAGATCGCTAACTCGTTAACAAACCTAACCCGAAACTCGAAAACCTTGAAGAAAGACATTGTGCAGGGCCACACTCACACCGGTTTTACTCCTGTTGTTGCTAAGATATATTTCTCGGCAATTACGAATTCCCCATCAATGTTTGAAATTAGGTACTTCAATAATCACATCAACCCTCGATCAAACAATTATACCAGGCATGTATGATATAACCTATTTTCGTAGTACTTTTACATATTGCTATTACGATTATTTTACCCCTTATATAATGATAATAAGCGTTGGCATTTGTACAGACGATTCACTATGAATTATTTGGGAGCTACGTTTCCTTTTTTCAACAAATTTGACAGAAATACCGTTACTTTGTTGGGCAAGTGGTTATTGATTGCACCAAACTTTCCTGTCTTTTTTCTTGACCAGGTCAGGAAGGGACTTTTTGCTCTGGCCACAAAAATACTGGGGCCTAACACCATAATTCAGGGTGCGCTACCAGACATTTTATCCCTAACGCCGCAGAGTTTCTTTGATGATACTATGGATTATATTGGAGTAAGTAAATATCAGAAAATTTCCATGTATTTTCATGCAGCGTCATTTTTGTGTATCTCAAAATCCTTTTATTTGTCATGAAAAGTATAGTCAATGCGTGGTGAAGAGAGAAAGAGAGAGAGAAAGAGAGAGAGAAAGAGAGAGAGAGAGAGAGAGAGAGAGAGAGAGAGAGAGAGAGAGAGAGAGAGACATAGAGAAAGAGAGAGAGACACATACACAGGGACACACACACACCGAGATTTTATAAAAGAAAGTGTTATTATACTTATCTATACTTTGAAATCAAAATATAATTTAATATTATTTCATCTGCTATTGCTGTTTTAAAAAATGTGCGTTCGACGAATAACTGTGCTTTAATAGCAACGTTTAGCCGTCACTGCAGGAAAATAATTTTCATAGCGCATAGATGTAATTTTGCTTTCTTCGTTGTCTGAAGCTCCCTGAGTTAAAATGGATTGTTTGAAATTCGATAATGCCTTCTGCCAAATGTTTGAACTTCATCCTTCTGTACCATTTTGGTAATACACACCAGTACTTAATTTTTGCCCTTAAATTTATACTTTTAGCGAATAGCGGATTTGGCTTTTGCATCCCTTTCAGCTGTACCTGGTCTTCAGCCGGTAAAACCAAAAGGCGCCATGTATATGATGGTAAGGATTTCCTCGTTTTAGTTAAACACGTTGACCAGGAGTGCAGGGCGACTCTCATTCTTTCACTTTGCCGAACTGTTTATGTTAATAGATGTTTAACTGACCAGTTGTTATTTTCAACTTTCCAGTGGGTTGAGAATTTCACCTGACTTTGTGCCAGTATATCCAGCATTGTAACCTAGAATACAGAAATAACAGGTCGGCTGGTAATGGATTAACAGCTTTGGTTTCCCTGACCAAGTGGCGAAAAGGGTGATATTTTTCTGACCACCAGTGCCACCATGAATGTGTACCAGTTTTGCGTGGTTAGCACCACAGCTTTGCAGCTGCGGGTGATGGAGCCCAGATTTTAAGAGCGTAGAAGTAGGACCTTTCACCCACACGGCCACAATATAAGCATAGCTTATACAGATTCCTTGATTGTTCTTCCATCCCACGTGTGACCAGGATTATACTTCTAATTCTTTTTTTTATGGTTTCAGTTACCAGCTGATTTTTATAACCAAAACGTGCGTGAAGTAGATTTTCAAGAGTATGTTGCATTTGGTCATTGCCACTCCAAGCTTGGAAAATATCATCCAGATAGTTGCTCTGATCAGTTTTAAAAGAATAGGGGATACTTGGCTTTAGCTGGTCATACTATTGCACCGTTGATTTCTTTGATGTATTTATTACCCGAAGAACCAAGTTGTTATGACATCGAATGTAAGGGTTGGTTGACATTGGTTAATTCAGTTATTTATATTATAGGTTAATGTTGAAAATATCTTGCGACAGTGCCGCATTTTGTTTTTGTATTTTAGTAACTTTTTGACAAGTTATGCAGGATATAAAAGTACAAACTTTCAAGGTGCCTGAAAAGAATTAGCCAATAGAGACATGATGATTCATTGATTCGACTCAAAACAGCAAAAGGAGAGAAGCATTGGGATCCTCGATAGGCAAGGGGAAAAAAGGGAATGATGAAAATTCACATTGTACATTGAAGTCCCGGTATAGAAGTATCATAGAATAAAAACGTGGAGCTCTTTAAAATGCTGATATTCATGTTCATGCTCTGTAAAAGCATTTTGTTTCGACTTAAGGTGTATAAGTGACACCCTAAGTTCTTGTGGGATATGAAACGATTTAATATATCTTTTCCGCACGATGATTCCAGAGGTTGTAAAATGATATTAAACTCGGCTGCACAGATGATTTTCAGGGTACCTTTCCTTTGGTTCGACAGAAGTTCCATTGGCAAGATTAAACGCTTTGGAAATTCCCTGCATGACATTGTATTCCACAGAAGACTATGGCCAACTAAATCATATGCTATTTGCCAGTCGAGGAAGTACTGACAGTAGTCAGCACGGAATACTCGTATTTAATAGACCAGTTTATTCAGACTGAGTACATGTACAAGTTATTTAAGGTCCCTTCCTTGTTATTGTTTAAAAACTGGTAGGTTCTGTTTCATTGTTTGTAAAGGCTTCAGCTAGATCCATCTCTTTTTTTTCTCTTTGTTTTCTGTGTGTTATGTTTCCAATAATGTTCGTCACTGTTGACAGCCTTTGGAGACCACTTTTTTTACTGATTGATAAAACTCCCATGACGAGGGTCCTATGCATGCCCTTGTCGCTTTTGGTATTGATTTTTCACACTCTCCTTTTGATACTATTGACAATGTTCTAGAATCTTCAGGCCTCTGCGTTTCGTTCATACATCAATTCGTCATTCATTCATTCATTCATTCATTCTTTCATTACTTCATTCTTTGCCCTTACGAACTTGTTTTTTTTGGGGGTATCTTCTTTAATGAGTGCTATTTGCCGCTAGCCAAGGCTGTAAGTATTCACCAGTTGTTAACCACGATTTTGTATTTTCTTCGAAAAACTATTAAGTCACTGCCGCTGTTAAAGTAGTTGCGAAGTTGGCTAACTGACCTCCAGTCAGTTTCTGGACAACCCTATTCTTGATTGACTCATGGAAGTATATATTGAAGTATATAGTCTCACTGTCTGGTGGCGGAGCACGGTGTCAGTGATATTTCAGATACTTCTCCCCGCAAAACAGAACTGATTTTAACACCAGTTTATTGTGGAGACCGTACTGTACTTTGCTGTTGTACCTCTTTTCTCCACGACCGCATTCTTATCTTCCATGAAGTTAAGAAGGTGAATACATTCTGCAGGTGCTTAAAATGTTCTTTAATGCAATCTTTATTTGATGTAGACGTTTGGGTCATAAATTTGCACAATATAAATATTGTGCAGCTTTTCCTAAAATCGTATTGTGGTAAATTCATGGTTGACCAGGTTTGACTAGATTTATCTGGTAATGATTGAAAAAAGGGGATAAACGAATTGATTGATTTATTGATTACAGATGATTGATGGACGACTTTGATTCATGAGAGGCACAATTTTTTAATAGTCTGAGCTGTGTTGAGGACTAGTATGGCTTGATTGTTTTTATTATTTATTATTCTATTGTACTCAGGAGAAATGTATTTTTTAAAAGTTTTTTTGTATTTGTTTGAGTTGTGAGGATGGTGTATGATGGTCTTCTGCATCTGAAGTGGAACTACTACTTCCATTACTCCTAGTCACCAAGTATTTCCATTCTATATTTATTCTTTTCATTACAACCTACTTGAGAGCATTTCTTTACAACCAAACCAACGAACTTGTCATGTGGTTGTACGGAAATGCTTTTGACACCGGAAATCATAAAGGCGGCTTGCATTACGCTTGAGCAGTAAAACCTAATTATACGTTCCTGGATAAATCGACCCCTTAGTTGCATAGGCACCAAATACTTCTGGAGTAGCGTCTTTAGAATTATCGACTGACTGAGTCACACAAGGACATTTCATTCCTGACTAATGATTTTGCAAGATGTTTTGTGAAATATAATCTCAGCTCCTCCCAATGAAGGGGAAAGTAGGCAAAGGGTAAAGGGGGAAAATCCTTGGCTTTATTAGATTTTTGGTCTCAAGTAATCAATCGCCAGCATTTTTTGCCCAGAGACATCTTGTATTGAATTGCATATACCAGATGTTGGTGTTCATCCTAAGTCAAATATTTTTAGATCAAGGCTGTTAATTCGTCATGTAGAAGTTCCACTAAAAAAATATTGGCTGTTTTTTGTTTGTTTCAAGGTTGGTATAGATGATAACTTACGGAAGTTTTTCAAAGATGATTTAGATTTCACACAAAAGCTTACAGTGGAGAAGTCAGTTTTTTGTCTACCAGGACAGGTAAGTGGCTTTCAAGCAACATAAATATTCAGTTCAAAATATTTTGAAAAACATTAATTTCAGATAGCGTTGCCAACAGCTTTCTTTTTTAAACGCTTTTGCGATGCATGATTCTTATTTACTTATCTGGTTATCTTTCTTATAAGGATTCATAGAAATAAATCCTATGCACTGATAGCCCTAAATATTAACCTGAGCATGGTTATAGAGCCTCTGGTCAGAACTTGATGGGGGCTACTTATATTCTCAGTCATTGCAGTTTTGTCTG
The DNA here is from genome assembly GCA_003991215.1 of Morbakka virulenta. Taxonomy (NCBI): domain Eukaryota; kingdom Metazoa; phylum Cnidaria; class Cubozoa; order Carybdeida; family Carukiidae; genus Morbakka; species Morbakka virulenta. The sequence goes on along the minus strand of RDPX01000077.1, from coordinate 738,680 downwards.
TTTTCTCACTTCTTATTCTATTCCAAATAGATTGCACATATAATGTGATGACGAAATACCATGTTGGAAGAGTCCAACAACAAAAACAAGCTGATGAGTTTAAGCTTTGTGGCCTATTAGCGTAGAACTCTTTATGGAACATGAGATGATACTCTTGGTTTAACTTTCTTCTTAAATAAACTTTACTTAATTTTTTCTTGGTAGTGCTTCAGTTATCCAGACTTCTTCCGAGTCGTGTTAACGGTACCAGAAGAACTAATGAAGGCAGCTTGTGAGCGGATAAAAGACTTCTGTACAGAAAGATTACATGGGATAGCGAATCACAACAGTTAAAGAGAATCAAGATGATAGTAGAGCTGTATAGCTCATTAGGTGAAGATTTCCTACAAGTCTTCTGCATGCTTTGGTTGATTGTAATGATTGTGAGTTTGTCAATAGTTTAATAAGTAACGCCTGAATAAGGCAAACAATTATTTGTATCATTTCGCTTTTGTAAGGCACTGTACAAATCTGATTGATTTGGTACAAACGAATGATTGCAAATCACCCAGTACCGCAACTCAGTCATTACATGTAATTCCTACCTTTACTTGGCTTTGTATATCATATAAAATACCATTGTGTAATTTAAATAGTGAAATCAGGGCTTTTATTAGTAGAGATAAAAATTAATTCACTTGCTTTTTTATGTTGATGCAGTTGCAGGAACTTTATAACCGGCGTATAAATGTAGTTTTAATATGTAGGCAGTTTTCTAAGCACATTTGACTGGTGGCACTCTTTTTTCAACTTGTAGGTTGGTGAACTAAGATTTAATTCTTTGCTTTCCTTTTCATAACCCGCAATCGACATTTCCGTTATGTATACCACGTTGACGACAGTCAGCATGTTGACTAATTTTTGTATTTGTATACCATGGTCGTCAATGCTCCAGTAGCCATTTCCAGATTCTTCTCATTCTGGCTCACAGTGTCAGATATTTACAACTTCCAATGACCAGATGATTTTGCTGACTTCAAACGCAAAAGACGTTCTTGTTACATCTTGTCAGGTGCATATTGATTAGATGTTGGCTCATCGGTGATATTCCATCGCATCTAGTAGAATGGATAGTCTGTGTAGTGTTTTGGGTTTTAAATCCCCGAAGAGCTAGGGTATTTATTTATTTATGGTTATATGCACATTGAGTTTATTGTTTTTATTAGAAGTGTCATCGTAAATTAAAACCAAATACACAAAAAGTGTGATTTTACTAGCTACATTGTTTGTAAAATTGTGACAGATGCAAAACAAACTTTTACCTTTGCCGCAAGACTCTTACTTTGGCGTATGGTTGAAAAAGGACTAAATGAGGACGATTTTCACGTTTTTTATCGTGTTTTATTACAATACAAGTAGACGACACAGAAAATCAACTTTTGTCATAAGGCAATCTGTTTAATAATGCGTTGGTTTATACATAAAGCGTAACTCGTGGTATGTAAACCAACATCACGCTGAGATCGTAATAAATAGTGCCAGTACGGGTTTTTTGGTAACTCGAGAAATGGTTGCATGTTGTTTCCTAATTGCACACCAATTTTTGTTGTTCTCCTATCCTTGCCGGTATGTTTGTTGACCGATGGTTAAGACAGAAAACGTTAAAGATACCTTAACTTTTATGACATTAATACTGTCGTAGACACAGTGTGAGTCTTTTCATTTAGCAGGTACAGTACTGCATGAGGACCCCCGCCTCCCCCCTCTGCACGAGCTGTTTTTTTAAAAAGTACATGTACACCTTAGACTAGCGTAGTTGATTTTAAAGCACCAGATTGTCCGTTTAGATGAACCTGAAATGCTGAGCGTGCCGGGTTTTTTTAGACAAAATTGTTTTTTGTTTTTTTAACATCGTATCCCATTATTTCGAGATAATCGTTAAAGGTAAACATTTGTAAATTAAGCACTGTTGTTGTAAAGTACTAAAGATTGGCGATTATATTCCAATTGACAAATGGATGTTTAAATTTAACGCCCATTTTGTATTTTGTGTTATCTCCCCCTGTGTGTTTTTCTTTCAATTTGTCAGTAGTAGCGGGATTTTTTAGGGTTTGCATCAAAGCAAAAACTCTTTCGTTGATAATTATAATCTGCATTATAAGTGAGCTGTTGTAATCAGTATTTGTTAGAGATTAGGTGACGTTGGCTTTGAGTGATGCCATTTTTGAGAGCCATGGAACTCTTGGTATTTACTGTATCATGGCAATAAACAAGTTCCCATCTGCTACAAATTTATACCTGTTCTTAGTATCTCGTGTGTCTGTACGATAGTTATTGACCAAACTACCTTTTTTCGATATTTTTAGTATTTCCAAAAGCTATCAGAATTTTTGTTCAGCACAAGTATTGTGATATTCGTTTAGAATTTAAAGATATTTTTTGGCCGGTTTATTTGAAACGCAAGACAAACCTGGGATGTTTCCTTTCGTTCCTTCAGCAACTCGGTCAAGGTTTAAAAATAACCAACAAATCGCTTTGGCTTCACACACCACAGCTTCTTAATGTACAGTTGAATCACTGAAGAAGAGACAGGAAAGTTTGGATACATTTATTTGTTACTGGAAGGTTACGCGCTTTCGACATTTTATACGAGGTCGTGCTTAAAAAGACAACACTTTGTAAAAGAGTGTCATCATCAAGTTACGTCGAGTCGATGACGATTGTTGGTGACATGCACAATCTGTTTCCACTGCGTTCTGTCCCACGCGATCTCCCATAAGGTTGTCAGAGACTTGCCTGTCAATGCCTTCACGTCATCCATCCAACTGTCTGCTCTGTCTTACTCTTCTTCTTCTCCCCTCACACATAGCCAATATTAGGTCCTCTAAACTGTTTTCCTTCTTATCACATGCCCAGAGTATCGTAGCTTTTGTTTTGCTATACGTGCTTGTAAACTTACTTTAGGTGCTACTCTCACGATCACTGATGCATTTGTTTCTCTAGCCGTCCAAAGGATCTTCGATACTCCTCCAACACCACAATTCAAAGGCATCTATTCGCTTTCTATCTTGTTTTTTGACCGTCCAACTTTCACACCCATATATGGCTATAGCAAAAATCATAGTTTCAACTATTCTGATTTTGGTTTTTCTGGATAAGCCGTTGCTTCTCATGATTTTCTTCAGGTTTGACATTGCTGTTCTTGCCATGCTGAGCTGCCGTTTGATTTCTTCTGAAGACCCTCTATCTTCAGTAATCAGGCTTCCCAGAAAATAAAAAACTGATACCACCTCCACGTTCTCTCCATCTATAATACTATCTGTTGTCAATACCATAGTCTTTGATGTTTAAATAAAGACCAGCGTGAGAGCTTTGTGCCTTCTTCAAGTTTTTTCCGGTCCTCAACATTTTCTGCCATTAAGGTAGTATCATATGCATACCTTAAATTATTGCCTGAAATTTTTACTTCTGCTTCATTTTCATCCAGAGAAGCCTCGCGCACAATAGCCTCTTCATTCAAGTTGAAAGGATATGGTGATAAAATACATCCTTGTATAACACCTTGGCTTATGCCGAACCAGTCCGTATCATCATGATTTGACCTCGCTGTTGCTTCTTGATTTGCATACAGACTTTTAATGACCATGATCAAATGTTCTGGAATGCCCATTTCTCTCAGCTTATTCCAAAATAGGTGATGATCTTTGCAGTCAAACGCCTTACTGTAGTCAATGAAACAGACGTATACTCTTTTCTGGAACTCTCTGGATGTTTCCATGAGCCATCTCATATTTGCGATGTGGTCACCTGTTCCTCTTCCTTTTCTAACACCAGTCTGTTCCTCTGGTAGCTCTCGCTACATGTTGGGCTCCATCCTTCTCTGAATAATTCTAAGTAACACCTTGCTTCAATGGCAGATCATGGCGATAGTTCTGTTTACACACTGCATAATATCTCCTTTCTTAGGCAAAGGTGGATAAATTGAACAATTACAATCTTTTGGCGATCTCAATGTTTGCCAGATTTCTTGGCAGAGCCTTGTTAGCTGAATTACAACACCTCTTCCGCCTGCCTTCATACGTTCAATTGGAATTTCATCTATTCCTGGTGACTTCCTAGGTATCGACTTGAGAACTGCTTGTACTTCTTTTAAGGTTATTTGTGGCTCTGGATAAAATGGTTTTGGATTATAGGTATCACTCAGTGTGGGGTCTCGCTGATATAGCGAGTGTGTGTACTCTTTCCATCTATCTTTTATGTGGTTTCCGTCAGTCAAAATCCTTCCGTTTGAGTCCTTGATGATTCCTAGACTCGGAGTGAATTTCCCAGATTTCTGTGATTTTCATGAATAAATTCCCTGAGTTGTCTATAGAACTGTGATTTTCCATGCTCTTACATTCTGTTGAGAAATATACATTTTTGTCTTATCTGACTAGTCTCTGGAACTGTCGATTTAACTGCCTCTAATCATCCGTATTTCGACCACGTTTTGCTTTTTTTTTCTAGCTTGAGCAATTTTAATGGCTTGTTCTGACAACCATTTAGATCTTTCTTGGCTTTTACTACTGGTATGGTAGCTTTAGTTGTGTCGCGTATAGAAGATCTCGTCTCTTCTCACCTCTCTTCTGGTGTATTATCTTGAGACAGTACTTGGAATCTGTTGGGTATGGAGATAGTGTAGTCATGTAATCTTGTTAAGATAATATTTTTCCCTTGCCATTGACTTACTGGTGGTTTTCTTGAATTTCAATCTGACTTGTGCCATAAGAAGCTCATGGTCAGTTCCACAGTCAGCGCCAGGGAGAGTCTTGGCATTAAGTACCATGCTCTTCCACCTTCTCTGAGCGATAATAAAATTAATCTGGTTTCAATGGTTTCCTCTAGGAGATGCCCATGTGTACAACCTGCGACTGGGCTGAACAAAGCGTGTTCATGATTGTTAATTTATGATCTATGCAGAACTACACTAATCTGTCTCCAGCCTTATTTCTTACTCCTAGCCCATGCTTTCCAGTGACATAAGGTGTAGGCAGACATCCCACCTTAACATTGAAGTCTCCTAGTATTATAATTATTTCCTTCTGTGGTGTGTTATTAATCATTTCGTCTGGAGTATCGTAAAATTTATCAATCTCTTTTTTATTTGCGTCTGTGGTAGAGGCGTAGATCTGTATCATAGTCATGTTCACCGGCTGCCCGTTAATATGAATTGTGATTATCCTATCGGAAACTGGGTTGTAGCCCATGATGGACTTTTCCATTTGCATTTTAACGATATATACGATCTACTCCATTCTTTCTTTGAGATTCGTGTCCTGAGTAGCAAACCATGTGTTTTCTTGTTTGAAAACTACCTTTTCCTATCCATTTTAGTTCACTTATTCCCAAAACTGATATATCTGTCCGGTCCATCTCCGACTTAACAATTCCCAGCTTTTCACGGGACATGCTACGTACATTCCAGGTAGCAAAGTTAAGTTTGCTTGTCAACCTTGTTTTGCCCTTTGCATTTCTGCTGACATCAGGCAAAAAGCTCCCATTCGGGTTTAGCCCAGCGATGTCATTACTGTCAGGTGTATCGAGAAAACGAATTTCTTACAAAGAAGCTCGATCAGTGTCTACAGAACTGAAAGACTCATCTTCTAACACTATGTGATTATCTTCTTCGCTTTTCATGTGCATAATGTTTTCAAGGCAAGAAAAACTGAAGTGGTTTTCCGTTGCCTTCTCCAGCGCAGTTCTCAGCTAACTTGATAAATGTCCAGCTCACTAGGACTTGAAACCTTCACCATTGTCAACTGATCATCCGCTGACGGCTCGATCCATGCTGCTGCTGCCCAGTACTTCCTTATTTAATCCAAAATTTGGGGTTCCAGGCTAACGAGCTCAATCTGCCCGTTTGCCGTTACCCTGGCATTGGGGACTTAACAGGTACTGCACCTTGTCCAAGGGTGCTTGTGACTATGCAGGGTGGAGTTGTCTAATTCCCTAAGCCCTCCAGGCCCGCATACCCCGTAAAACGTAAAAGGGTGTAGTGTGTGCTAAACAATTTCCATGTACAAGAAAGGTGCAGTCCTAGCTGCTCAAGATGGTGACTCCTAGTGTCACCATTTTGAACAAGTTCCTTCTGTTTCTTTTCGCATGGACGAGAGAATTGGTTTTATTTACCAATGTAGGAGGTAACAGAAAAGTCTTGCAATGTATTTTGTAAACTTTATTGTTCGTTTCAAGTGTGACTGTGTTCCTGCGTTTTGGCAGAGCACACCTCAGGTTTGATGGTGAAGAAGGGAACTGGATATTGTGTTCTGGATTTGAAGTGATAACTTCTTTTTTTTCCAAATAGATTTGAGATGATACAAAGCATAACACCATCCTGTTATGACTGAATGATGTTATACCTTGTTTGACGTATTGGTCTGGGTGAGATGGCTTTCTGTAGGTATTAACAGGAATGGTAGAATCTATTGGTCTTTTTACTAGGATATCAAGGAAGGGTAGCTGTCTTTCTTCTTCTCTTGTTATGATGAATATGTTGTTTAGTGGAGATTGTTAACTTGGTCAAAGAAACCTTGAAAGTGATATTCTATAATTCCAAATTCATAAACATATCTTTTCCCTTACTTTACTGGTGATAAAGCTGTGGCTGTATATGCTTTCATGAACATTTCACCAGTCACAGAGGATGTATGTATGTATGTCCAATGTGCACAATGTTGGTTTGAGTCTAATTATATTTATTGAAAAGAAGCCATGTGATTGACGTAGGATATGTATTATGTTGGGAGTCGTAAACTTATTCTGAGGAGGCATGTGTTGATAACAATTGTTCGTAGTAGATTCAGGGTATCTGAAGGGTTCGGTGCAGTTCTTGACGTTAATGAATCATCATGCTCAAGCAAATCGGCGATAATTTGTAAAGTGTCATCGATGGGTGTACTTGTGTGAAATGATGCTACATCAAAGGGGGACGCGATTTCATCTGCCTACACTCTGTTTTGTGATTAACTTTACAAAATCAGTACTGTCGTTGCAATATCTGAGGGCCTTATAACAAAAATGACACTCCTACGAAAGCGACTCGACAAACCAGTTTCATCAGGTAAGTGCGACCCTTAAAGTACTGCTACTTTGAAACGAGGGAGCCAGGTATATATTACTTGCATCGCCCAATTGCACTATTATACGTAGATTGAATTAAGCTGTAATGCAAATTTCTTTACCAGTCAACGTGATGTGTGGAAAAATAAGGGTTGGTAAAATTTTCACCAAGTTCAGTTCTTATTTTGATAGAAGAAAATTGTCACCCGTTACTTGTGAGTAGAGAAAGCCATGTAAAGGTAGAAAGGAACAAACACACAGAATACTGTGATAGAGTATTTAGAATTATTTACCAACATTAAAACACGCCACAAAGTAAAAGTTTATCTTTGGATTTGCTCAGGGTCCATTTTTACCACTTAAAAGACTTCAAAGGATCTTTCCCACTTGCTCAAGCCTTTCCATATGAGCATTCTAAAAACGTTAAACAGCAGATTATTTAAAAAACGAAATAAAGATGATCAAGTGATATTTAAAAATTAAACGTTCTATTTTTTTGCTTTATTGGCAACGAAAAAATAACTGTCATCGGAGGATCTATCTTTTTGCGAGGCATCGTGGTTTTACTTGTGGTAGAGATTTGTGAACAGCAACCATGCTTGTTGTCGGGTAAGTAACCGGCAGGCAATTTATTGTACCTTTTAAAACCGTAACCCTTATAAGGTAAAATATAATTCAGGAAAATTATGTAGATTTTATTGTGTATTACAACACAACAGATTTTGTCTAGAATTGACTAAAAAAACCCTTTAATCTAAGTATTTGTTCCTCGGTAAAATATATATATATATTTGTCTCCTGGGGCACACCTTGGAGGTTGCCCTGTTTTTTACAAAAATCTCAGATGTGATTGGTTTAAACCAATGAACGTCACTAATTTACAGCCTTCTGGAAGAACAAGGGTTTCAACCCTAGCGAAGGCACCGAGAGAGGAGCGAGTGTATACCAGGGCAGAATTTTATGCCCACCTTGAAGAAGGCAACACAAGAGATTAGAAAACGACGGGGCAATCTAAATGGGGAAAGAGAAGAGACAGTCGATTTTGCATCAACATCCGACCTGGCTATTTTGGAAATATTAATTCAAAAGTGAGGTTAGGCGGACACAAGGTGACTACATCTTGTGTAGCAAGAGCAACTTTAAGGATGTAACTAACTGCAAGGTGGTACTAGGAGATACGGTAACGAGTCAACACAGATTGGTATATTTGCAATACCAAGATGAAAACAGTAGATAAATGGACAAGAAAAAACCAAGTGAGAATAAGATGGTGGAAATTAAAGAGAAATTCCGTAATGAAATACAAAAGGACTTAGCGGACGTGTTTCCCTTTGACTAGCTAACTACTTTAACGTCAATAGGATCTATTGAAAGAAAAGTACTTAGAGATGGGTCATGTATTGAAAAGAGGGACAAGAAGACCTGGTGGTGGAACGAGAAGGTACGGGAAACCATGGAGAGGATGAAAAAAGCATTTAAGATTTGAAGCAAGGAGAGAAATGATGATAACAGGAATAAGTACTGGTAACCAACAAAGAACAAAGGTCGGAGCTTTTTAGGAGCTCTGCAGAAACATTCAAACTGAAAGAGGTCAGAAATCGAAACTGAAAAACATCTAACATGATGTTTTCGGACAACGCAGTGTTGATAAATACCGGGAAAGAGGGAACAGAGTGAATTGAAAAGGTGAAGGGATGCACTGGAGAAAAGAGGCTTTAAAATCAGTAGATCGAAGATTAAACACTTTGCGATTAACAAACTGAATGATAGGGCAACGATTGAGCTGGCCGGAGTAGGGGTACCGGAGATAGGAGACGGAGAAGTATCATAGGTCAAAGATACAAAGTGACAGAGGAAGTCATATTGAAGTTTAAAAGAGGATACAATCCTGGTGGAGAAGTTGGAAAAGGACAACGGGAGCACTGTTCAACTGGTTCCAGTAAAAGTCAAGGGGAAAGTTTATAAAACACTGCTTAGGACGGCTAAGATGTGTGGGATGAAAAAGGTACCCACGAGTTCCAGTATACAAGAGAAGATGAATGCTGCAGTAATGAGCATGTTGCGTTGTCGATAGAAATAACTAGAAATTACATGAATAAAGGTGGGATTGCGAGAGTAACTCTCGGTGTAGGTGAAACAGCAAGGAAATTGAGAGACTCACTGAAGTGGTACGACCATGTGCAAAGGGGAGATTACAGGGATGTAGGAAAGGGAGTGATGGGGATGGAGGTACCAGGAAGGAGAAAGAGAGGGAAGGCAAAGAAGAAATAGCTAGACAGAGTAAAGGAGGATATTAGGGCAGGAGGGGTGGAACGAATAGACGAACAAAATAGAGTACTGTGGAGACGAAAGATTGGCTGTGGTGATCCCTGAACAAGGGAGGGCCGAAGAGAAAAGAAAATTCCATTTTTTAAGTGTAAAGCTCACAATCATGGATGTATTTTCCATGAAGACCATAGCCCTCGTGAATTTCATAAGTTCAAGGTTAAGCCTTGTGTTATTGTTNACCAGGAAGGAGAAAGAGAGGGAAGGCAAAGAAGAAATAGCTAGACAGAGTAAAGGAGGATATTAGGGCAGGAGGGGTGGAACGAATAGACGAACAAAATAGAGTACTGTGGAGACGAAAGATTGGCTGTGGTGATCCCTGAACAAGGGAGGGCCGAAGAGAAAAGAAAATTCCATTTTTTAAGTGTAAAGCTCACAATCATGGATGTATTTTCCATGAAGACCATAGCCCTCGTGAATTTCATAAGTTCAAGGTTAAGCCTTGTGTTATTGTTTGTTGTATTTAGTAGACGGTGTAACCTGTTGCCGTTCATGTGACCACGTCGTATTTTGATGTTCATTAGACAAACTGGACAGTTGCTCTTGAACCACTGTGCTTCTTAGTATTCGTTTTAGTTGGCCAAGTTTTCGTTTTTCAAAGCTATTGGGCACTGCTATTGTTAAAAAAAAATTTAGGGGCGTAAAATATTAAGAAATTATGTCACCAGTTCATGGTTAGATACGATGTTCCGCAATACATACGTTATGCACCTAGCCATGCTCGTTATGAGTTGATTTTTTTATTTCTGCCCTCCATCTCGCATTTTTTGTAATTTTCTGCTTCTTTCGAGTAAACCTGTGTTGCACGCATCAGGGGTTCATTATCTGTGTCCCAAACGAAAAGAAAATATTTTGGCAATTCCTAAATACGTTTCATTTTGGTGATTTAAGCGTTTAAAGAGCGAATCAACTATCATAACATAACCTTTAATTTGGAACACCTCTGCATTTCAGCTCGCTGGCATTGAATTTTTGCCAATTAGTTTAACTAAAAGCTCTTCGAGCTATCAATTTTGAAACTGCTAAACCCAAATTCAATAATTTAGTTTGCAGTACCTTGTTCGTCATTTTAGTCCTGTGTTAAATATATATCCAAGCTGTCATCACCACTCTCGTTTCTAATGTCTTCATTGATATAATGATAAAATCTGCTTTTGCTCTATTAAGTCTTTCCTGATGAGGTTTTTCTACAATATGCATTACACACGATTATTGCATAGTAGTTTTAGTACTTTTTCATCTTCTTGTTTTCTATTTTCATCAGTGAAAGTACTCCATCTTAGTGTAGGTTTTAACAAAAAAAAATTCTGAAAAAGGTGGTAAAGAAACTTTGAACTATCACGCAAGATTCAGCTGTAACATTTCACAATTTAGGAAAGGGAGTAAACAGCATTTTCTAATTCTCTTTCAGAACTCGAGCCTGGAAGCATTGGCAAATGACCACCACACTGCTAGCGTTATTGTAAACTTAGTCTCTGCAATCCTATATGCAGATCTCAAACTCTTGCAGCGTTTATTTGATAACGTTATTCAGACTTACTCTTGTGTAAGAGGATACAGGGACCAGAATCAGGAAGCGTTCTACAGGATCTCCGTTAAGAAAACCTTACCAAATTGAAAAAGAGTTCACCATGTATGATAGGTTGTATTCAATATTGAAATAGAGGAAATTGGCAAATTCTAGAGTATCGTGTTTCTCACACGAAGAGACAATCATCGAGTAAAGTTGTCGCAAGTTGGTGCCGACAGATAAAATGATCTGCTACAACCCTTGTTACAATACTTCTTAATGTTTGCAACAAGAAATGAATCATATTCTGCCAGTAATTTCAAGCGACCAAAGAAATTTTCACTGCAAGAACTGCTAAACATTTCCTTGGGGCCTCCAATTGCCAAGAACAGATAAAAAATTGACTATAGACAAAATTAGCTTTAGCACTTCTCTCAATTATTGTCTTTCCTGCTCTATTTTATCTGTTAAACATTCTATTAATGGTCTTCTTCTTTGCAACACGATAGTTCGTAAAGTCATTGCGAAGGTCCTATAAGTCATGGTGAGAGAGACTGTTTACACGACTCCATGTCTTAAGCATAATACCTGCTAAAGTATTCTTGTTTTCAGAAAAAAAGGAAGGACACACACACAACTAAACAGCATGATGATGGTGAATGCATCTACCAATACGATTGCTTCTTTTCACCATGTTGCAGGATCGTCAGAGATACATAATTATTTTTTTTTAATTAATACCATTTATGTATAATTCAGAATTTTCATAGCCTCCATCACGTTTCCTACTTGCATCAGCTCTGCAATGTAAACAATAACTAACTCAACTTATCAAATTCCACAAAGCAACATTTTTGGTGGAGGAGAAGATGGTAGCTGGTTATCATCAGATTAAGCTCTAGTATCAAATTCCTTGAACTTTCTATGAGGCATTAGTGACAGGAATATCTTCAGCTGTAACAAAAATTAAGGACTATATCTATTGGTAATCAGTTAAAGCGTATGGGCCAGAATTACAGCAGTTTGCCCAAGATTCATCATCAAAAGAAATGGTGTTTGGTCATGGTTTTCCCTTATTTTTCCTTTTCTCAGCACCAAAAGCATAATTCAAAATGCACCTTGAACCAATATTAATATAACTATTTTTCAACTTATTAATGCTATTAATCTCTCTATATATAAAACAGTGTTCGATTCCCCTCCGGGGAGGACTTTCTTTTTTGTGTCTTTTTAATCTTCTTTTTTTCCCCAATGTATTGCTATGGCATTTTATATTTGAAGTTCTAACATTTTCTTTCGTAAAATTATCACAATTTTAATTACCTATTATTTCTATACCACACCCCAAGTGTCAAGGCAGTTGCAGCTCTTTTAACTTAAATGGTCTACCATCACATTTCTAATCGAGCAATACCTTACAATTATCTTAATAGGGCATTTTAGCCTACTTAATTGCACTTTTTTACCCGAGCAACGCCGGGTACTTCTGGTAGCAACATAGAAATGTAAATAAAATAAGCAGTAACGGGAATATTACCCTTCCCTAGTTCAAGTTATTTCATTGATATATTTAAGTATTTAGTTATTGAAATGATCTATATGCTTTGTTTTTCTCAATCATGAATGTGCCAAACGAAAGAAAGCACTTAAGCAAATTGCCTTTAAAAATTGTTCATGTTTCAATATCTCTGGACAAAGTTTACATTGTAAATTTCCTAGTTATTCATACAATAACACAATTAAAGTGGCCTACACAATCTTAAGAATACTCATGAGAACGTCCCAAGTGCTTTTTATACCTTTTGAGACCAGAAATTAATTCAATAATTTAATGAAAAACAAACAATCACAGCATTTTCTTGTTATTCATTTTGCCTGTCTTTGGGAAATAATTCGTGTTTAAGAAAGATGACGGAAATAGTTGTAGTAACGACTATTACTATAGAAAAATTATGGACACCACGTTTCTTAATTTGTTTTCATTTATATCGATACTTGTTGTCACTGATTTTTTTGTTCGGATAAAACTGGTTCTGTGTTGTGTTAAGAAACCTTACTCTTAATAGTAAAACAGCACGTCTTTTACGTCTTCAGTTTTAACAAACAACATACCAGAAATAAAAATCTATCTCTTGAAAAATGATTAAATATGATCAACTAAAAAAGCTATATATTGATCAAATTTAGGTCAACAATACAGATTTATCAATGTACTACTTTTTTTAAATACAGCTAAAATCCTCTAGGGAAAACAGAAGCAAGTCAGTGACTTAATGGAAAAAAAAAGAATACATCTCAAAAAGGGAAAGTCAGTAAAGTCAAAAAGAAGAGGATAGCGTTTGTAGAATATTCTCTGAATTATATGGGAATCACACTAATATTCGTCAGATGATATTTTCTGTGAAGAAAATGTGCAGGATAATTGGCATCCATCAAATATTTAGGGATTTTGATTTAACTATTGTACATTTTTAAAGCACTCACCGTTTACGATGTTAAAATATTCATTGTGTCTGTTTAGCTGTCTGACGGCTAAATAAACAAAAACCTGTTCTGCTGTCTTTTGGCAGAAGTAAAATTTCATTGGTCGTATTCAAATATTTTGGAAAACATGTACAGTTGAACCCCAGTAACGTGACCGCCGACGGGACCAGCCCCAGGTGGTCGTGTTAGCGAAGTGGTCGCGCGACCCGACCTCCGTGAAAACTGAACCGGAACGAGATCGTCGTGCACGGTTCAGAAAACATTCACCAGATTGACCGAGGGGTAGGGATAGGTCTTTTATGTGTTGTAATAAAACTGGTATCATACTGCAAAATGCAATTTGAAACGTTAATTCTCATTTTAGTTCAACTTTCAGAGGGAGGCAGAAGACGTCCAGAGCATCAGTGAGCATTAGCAAGTATCCCGACACGAGTATATCGATAGATATGGTCCATAGTTGATTATGTCGCCATCGATAAAGTTTGACATGTACCGGTTCCACGTTTGCCGTGGTTCATCCCCGAATATGTCTATGATAACCGATCCCAATCTGACTACTGGCTGAGAGAAACCCGAACCCAACGATCATTTTAATGGAAATTACTAATGCACTTGTTTTGGTAGCAATTTCTCTGTAAAGTGTTCATTGGACATTTTAATTAAATTGTTATAAAATTTACACTCAATATGGTACAGATTTTTACACGCATTCGCTCATCTTTCAAGACAAAGAAATAACAACACACCCGATTTGTTTACGGCTTGTTTGCACTAGCTAAACATCAATCAGAAACAAGCCTAAATTAAACCTTAATTATGATTACAGGATCAATGAATGCGTGATCACAATATGCAGCACATTTCTGTGAAGACTACAATAACCCATTGACATAAAATTGTTAAGAAAATTTTACCCATGAAGAGAGTCTATTGATAATTTCACAAGCTAAAAGCACATCATGACACATGATAATAAAAATAGTCCATAGATGTTCATAAAAGTTCACAAATTAAAGTCCTCTGATCAAAACCTGAGCTAACACAATGTTGGAAAAATTGAATTAAAGTCCACAGCTAAAATTTCACTTTAAAAGTTCAATATGGAAGTTTGCCTGCACTGCGACATTGAAAGTTCACACAGTCCATTCTGCAGAGCATACACGGAGCTTAGCAGATGGGAAGCGTCTTTGTTTAGCACAAATGTTTTGAGATTCTCGACAGCCTCCAATGCCATTCGAATATGCGTGACTTTCGAAGTTGTCTCAGTATCCTCCGACGTATAATCCGACGGATTAGAATCGGAGCCCGTTTGGCTAGATTTCGAAATCTGGTACTCCTCGAGAATAGAACCGACTAATCCATCAGAATCCATGCTACAAGTCTCGAGTTCAGCATCACACGTTTCGCAATGTGAGTATGGGTGATTAAAAATTGCCGGCTTCAAGAGAATTCTTTGTTTTTATCCAAGCCTTAATTGTCAAAGTGAATTGAGACCTATTCGGATATTTAAATTTACCGCGCGCCGCGCACACGACAGCTAGTTGGTCGTTTATAACAGTAGCATTTTAAAATGGCGACCACAGAGTCGGAGCAATTTGAAAATATGGATTAGGCCAGGGTGCCCATTGAAATTGTGTTTCAAAACTTTTTCCTCTGAAGGTCATCAACTGGCTTGAGGAAGAATACATTTTTATTGGTTTCAACTGCAGGTCTCCATTTACTGCTGTTAGTCATAGGCCTAATCAGGTAGCGCGGTCACTCAAGCCACTAATTGCCCTGGCTTGGTCGTGTTAGGGGGTTGGAATATGCGCTTGGGACCAATTATTTGCTGGTCGCGTTAAGACACTTTACAGAGTTTAATAAGGGAAAAAATCGAGACTTTGAAAAGGTGGTCGTGTTGGCGGGTGGTCGCCAAACGGGGTTCCACTGTATTTGGTGGGCACCGATTTGTAACTTATTTAATGGTCCTGTTTTTATCCCACAATTGAAAACAGCGAAAATTTCAAATTTGCCAATTTGCCTCACTTTGGAGGTGATATTTGGTAGTGAAACGTTGATTCTGAAGAAGAGCCACAGGATAAGACTCAGAAATTTTGAGATGTGGTGTTACAGGAGAGCCTTGAGGATAAATTGGACAGAGAGAGTAACTAATGAGGAAGTTTTGCGCAGAATAGAATGCGACAAGCGTCTTTCACAGACTTTAGTGAACCGGAGACTGTCATACCTGGGACACGTACTAAGGAGCGAGACACTGGAGAAAACGCTAATCATTGGTATGGTCTACGGGTCTAGGAAAAAGGGCAGGCCAAGAACAAGGTACATGGACAACATCAAAGAAGAATCTGGACTAACTGTCANAAAGCAAGTGAAAATAAGATATGTCCAATAAGCAGCTCAAACCAATAACTTTCTCTTATACACAGCTAAGTGTTTATAAGAAACAGATTTGAAGATCACCTCAACAACAACAACAACAAAAAAAAAATCAAAAAAATCTTCAGTTATTGGCCTCTGTTTCTTGTCTCGAAATCGCATTTGAAATCGAGGCTGTAATGGCCACTTTGTTGTTGTTTCATGCGCTGGTATTCTTTGGGTAGCATTCTTTGATATTGTTGAATGGAAGGACCAGTGAAGCAAGCTATTATTTATGAATATTAAAGATGAGTTTAGCGTAAATTATTCTAATGGTACCCTGCCGAAGGATACTAAGCTTTGCTTCTTTTTCGCAATCCTGTGCCAAATTTTTTGCTAAGAATTCTATTTCTAAAAATTTTATACTTGGAACTCCATCGTGTTTTATCTCCAACTACACAGCAAAAGAACTTACTCAAATGGATTTATATAATCAGCTACAATTAAACACAGAGCTCATAAACAGTGTTGCAGATGATGCGATTGACTATGCCAGCACACATGGCATGGTTATGAAGAACAGAAAACATTTGGAGCTTAATAATTACGCCCCCTTCGTTTTATTCCCGTCACCATTTCCCGAGTATTTGTATACAGAAGCAGAGGTTGTGCAAAAGGATTTTCATACATTGATTCATCGGCTTAAGCAAGATGAAAGCTTTTTAAAGGAATGTCTTTCTAGGTATGTGCCCATAATTAACTTAACTCAGTTGACTAGTTACTTTTATGTTCTTTTTATTTGGCAATGTGGCAGGCGAATTACCTTTAACCGCACGTGTGGGCTTTTCTTTGCTTACGTTTTAACGTACGCGACAGATAAACAGTGGAAACTATGAGAACTATGGTATTGGGTTGTCAAAGCGTCACAAGGGCTTCCAGCTATTTGCTATGTTCTCTTACAAGTTCACTAGGTTATGTCCATGTGTTGGCATTATTTCCGTTTGGTACCACCCTATTTTTTCGTCGTCCTTGTGCTACAAGAAACTTGTACGTCATTAATTAACATATCGTGCATAAAGTAGAAATAATTACATTTAGTAACATTTAAAAGCATTTTCATTCGTAGGTTTTCGTGTGAGATGAAGAAGAAACACAACAAAGTGTTAAGCAAGGAGTCAAATGTTTACAGAAAGAAGAAGTCAACGCCCCTTTCCTGTCAACAACAGAACCTACCACACGTTGTCGCTGTGGATGAAGCAATTATGGTACTGTTTCAATGGGTCTAAGTGCTTATTCCCAGTAAAGGTGCTGGTGTTGGCAGACACTTAATCCACTTACCTATTAACTGATCACAGGAAGTAGTTCATTTTATTAGCAAACAGAAGAGAGAACAGTGATTTGTGCCTGACAGGCTTTATAAATCACCGACAGGGCCTGACTTGTTGATAATGAATTTTTTCCTTGCCACTTCATGTATAATAGAGGTTTACTCCTCCATATTATTGATCTTGAGGATCAAATTTCCTATAAAAAAATGAATTCCAATCAGCTTACTGCAGAACTATCAGTTAACAATCAATATGTGTTGCAGGGTTAGAAACAATACTTGTTTGGAAGGCCCCATGAATATTTGAAACCATCATGATATTGACCTTAGTTTTCTCAGTTGATCTTAATCTGATGCAAAAATCCTTTGCAACCCCAAATTACAATGATGGTAGAGCTGGTAGAACTGATAGTGTAAACTGGTGAAAATCTAATTTAGGGGAAGCATTACCACTGTGGGTGTATGAATTTGGTATCTAATGCATGTTGTTACATTATCAGAAAAGAGTGATCCAAATGCACCAATTTTGATAAATTTACTTTGATAATATGCTAAATCCAGATATTCACATAGTGCATCATTGTAACACTAGAAAGAAATTTGTTCAAAAATCTGACTTAAAGGGAGCATTAGTCACTCCAAAGCCACAGGGTTTATATAGTTGGAATCTTGGAAGGTGGGAATTATTTACACTGCAGCTGTAATCAGCCAAAATGCTGTAAAAACTCAAAAGGTCCTTGAAGGCTAACATAATTTTAAGCATTTTAGAGGTGAATTTTATAGTGGCACTTGTTTATAAAGCTTATAAATTATCTTGATTATAAAAGAAACTTTAATCTGAGGCAAGTATGTTGTAAATAAAAAATATATTTTAACATTAAAACAACTATAATTATTTTGAAGTTTACCCTAAAAAAGTATTGTTTATATGGCACATACAGTGGACTCTACTCAAACTTTCAAGGTACTGAAAAATTACTTCAAGATAGAGGAAGTTTGAGGTTGAAAATAATTCCCAAATTCCTGTAAAACTGCACATGAAAACAGAAATGAACCATTGGGTTCTTAAAGATTTGTGTTTTTTGACAGTTACATTAGATTATATTGTCTTTAAGCAACTTTGTTGACATTGTCTAAAATAAATGCTTGTTTTAAGGACATGCATCTTTTTTTAGAGCAAGCATAGGAAGTTTTTCCCTTATTGCACTTGCTACTATCATTCCAGTTGGCCTTGTTTTCCTGTTCTTTCCTGTAGAATACTTTACCTTAAAAAGTATATTTGTTTAGGAGGCATTGGTAAAATAAACCAAATTTATCAGACTTAAATACATATACTGTTAGCAAAGTCTGTTAACAAATAGGAGGTTCTATGTGATCATGAATGACAACAAAAGTTAGTGGTTTAGGCAAAAGAATGGACTTCCACAGGGAAGTGCCCTTGCTCCATTACTTTTTGATGTATACACCAATGATTAGCCAAAAGAAGCCAACTGTGAACGTTTCATCTTTGCAGATGATCTGTGCATAACAATGCAGCAGAAAAGCTTTGAGCAGATTAAAGACTCTCTCGAGTCTGCACTCCAGGAGATGACCATTTATTACCAACTAAATCATTTGAAGCCAAACCCTATTAAAACCCATATTTACAGCCACCATTTCAATAACAAGGCTGCCAAACATCAACTCCAGATACACTGGAATGGAGAACTTCTAGAGTTCCAGCCAAATCCAGTCTATCTTGGTGTTGCCCTTGGTTAAACTCAGTCCTTCAAGAAGATTATCTCCAGCATCAAAGAAAAAGTGAACACCCAAAATTATCTTCTGAGGAAGTTGACTAACAGCTGGAGGGGTGCTGGAACAAACATCATTCACACTGCAGCACTAACACTAAGTTTTTCCACCACAGAGTATGCATGCTCTACATGAGCAAGATCTACCTATGCCAAGAAACTGGATGCAGCCCTTAGTGAATCCTGTTGTATTAATATTGGGTGCATTAAGTAAACCCCCATGCTCTGCCTCTATGCCATTGCTGGCATTGCTCCACTTAACATTTGGAAGGAAATGATCAGCAAGGCTGAAAGAAGCAAAGTCAATGCAGATGAATGGTATCCTCTTCACCAGCAACAACCTGCCCCAAAGTGCCTGGGATTCTGGAAAAGCTTCCAGGATGCCACTCAACCTCAAAACAATGAACCAAAAGAGGAGAGGGAGCAGAAATAGTGGGAATAGTGGAACAAGCATTGAGAGGCTGGAGAACAATGGATTGAGAGGGATACTTTTCCAAATGAAGAACTTGCTACTGGAAGTGTAGAGAATTGGATAGTATGGAAGACCCTAAATTGCACCTGAACCAAAAATGTGAGATGCATGGCATCCTGCAAGAAGTGGGGCTTCACTACAACAGATACTTGCAGCTATGGGTAGTGCAAACAATGGCCCATCTTCTAAACTGCCCCACTGCACCAGGCTGCCAACCAGGTGATAAAAAGAAGGCGGTGGTTGGAATTGTGAAAAATGACTACATTGGTAGTTATAATTTTGGTTGATTCTATGATCAACTCCATCGCATTGGATGCATCATACCCAGCTTTGAGTGGCCCTATTAATGAACACTGAAAAAGTTGACACCATGAAGTGACACTATTTTCACATGGGTTGGTCAATATCTGTTCCCATCATTGCATGATATCACACAGTGTTTTCAGGCTACAGTTAAGTGGATTAAATCCCCTTCATCCTGAAAACTGCTGGCTGTTTTAATGATCAGTTGGTGTTCTTCTGGTCTTTTTGTTAAGACTTAGCTTTTCTATATTTTTGCATGGCATATAATAAATGTTTCCAAAGATCTTCTGGATTTTTCTTGGTCAGCTTGAGTGATTTGTAAAACAGGTGCATATATGCAGAGATACCAAGTATTATGTAAACAAACAATCTTTATCTTTGTATTTTCTAGTGTTATTTTGCATGATGATTTTACCAAAAGGTTGTATGAAATATACGAGGAAGTGAAAAAGGAAGGGGTTCGACAGGTAAGAGAAAAAAACTTTATTCTTATGGTTCTTGAATTCTTACAAACCTTATACTTGGTCTGTAATCAGTAAGTAATAAAGAAGCAAATATTAGATTTGAATACACCAACTAAGGCCGCATGCTTTGATCATTTTCTTCCCCAAATCTGTTTAACTTAAGATAGCACACTCTGTTAAGAATTCTAGCATAATGTGGCATAATCTTTAAAATTTTGGTTCTGTTAGACCATTAGTTTTTTGTGGGATTTTAAAGGACTGAGTTTAATGATAAAGCCTAGACATTAAATTAAGATTAAATTCTTTCCCCATTTCTGATGGCAGAAAAATTTTACACAACAGAAATTCCTCATGTTATTTTGAATCAAGAGAACTGCAACCTGTCAGACTTAAATTAGTTTTTTAACAGCTTTAGATAAATATGTGTTGCCCTTCCAGTACACCGGAAAGGCAGTGAGAAAGCCCACACTTGGGCAACACAAGTAATATTATTATTTTTTATGTATTAGTTAGTCACCACACATCAAGGCTAAAAGCCACTCTAGGTGGAAGGTTAATTATGTTTCAATCATGATAATTTGTAACTCTATCATGAACTTTGTAACTTTGTACAGTGCTGAAAAGTTAGATAATATATGTATATAATATGATAATGAAGATATATATAACATATATATAGTAATATATATATATATATATATATATAATTAGTCAAACAATAAAAAATAATTGAGTTCTTCTGTTACCATTTACAGTGCTCGATTGAAATCCAGAGCAAATATACAAGGTAAAAAAGAAAACTGAAAACCCCATGCAGATTGATCACCTGTGCAAGAGTAACCTAGGCACACTCAGCAAAACAATCCTCAACAGAATCAACCCCGATATCTATGACTCTACCAAAATAAACCAGCGGAGAAATACCAATGATGTATTACAATGGTTTGATGCCATCAAGGACAAAGATTCATGTCATTCTACATCTAAGAGTGTTACCCCTGTATATCAAAACAACTATTACATGAAGCCCCTGGCTTCACAAAAACTGACACTGCCATGACAGAAAACAAAATAAGAACAATCCTACATTGCAGAAAATCCCTTTTCTTCTTTGACAATGAAGCCTGGATCAAGAAAGCTTCTAATAACACCCTTGATGCTACCATGGTGAGGTATGATGGAGTGGAAATTTGTGAACTAATCGCTCTACTAATATTGAACAATTTATCTACATTGGTAGACAATAACATTGTCAGTATCTGCAGAGATGATGGGCTCATGATTATCTGAAGCACCAGTGGAAGAGCAATTGACAAACTCAGAAAGGACATCATCATATCATTTAAATCTCTTGACCTCTAAATAGAAACCACCTGCAGACTCTATTCTGTCAACTTCCTTGATGTCACCCTAAACCTCAGAAGCAAAACCTACTAACCCTACAGGAAACCAAACAACTCCCTTCTTTACGTTCATACATTGTCCAACCACCCAAAGCAGATTATAAAACAATTTCCAACTGCCATAGCCAAACGACTATAAAAAAGTTCCTTAAACAAAACCGTTTTTGATACTGCCAAACCCAAATATGAAGAAGCACTGAAGAAAAGCAGCTACAAAAACATCCAACTGTAATTCTCCAAGCCCAACCCACCAAAGAAAATAAAATGCTCATTCAATATCATCTGGTTTAACCCCCCATTCAGCAAAAATGTATCCACCAACGCAGCAAAGAAATTCCTCCTACTCATCGAAAAACACTTCAAAGCAAACCACCTGAAAAAACTTTTCAACAAAAACAATGTCAAAGTGAGCTACAGTTGCTCCCAAAACATAGGAACCCTCATCAAGAACCACAACAGAAAGATTTCTTTCAACCCAAGCAAAGAGACCCAACCATGTAATTGCAGAAAGAAAGATGAATGCTCCCTAAATGATGACTGCCCCAAAGCGCAATCATTTATAAATGTGAAGCAACTGCCTCTAACTTTCCAAAGAAGGTTGACATAGGATTAACAGAAAAAGACTTGAAAACCAGATAGAATGGCCACAAGCAGTCACTGTCAAACAGGAAGTACAAAAACAGTACATCACTATCTTCCTACATGTGGGACATGAAAGATAACCAAACCTTCCCAAAGCTGAAATGGTCAATAATTAAACATTGCAACACCTACACAACCATTGGATGCACATGTTCATTTCGTTTACAAGAAAAATTTGAAATTTTAAACTACCAGAACAAAATTGAACTTTTAAATGAAAGAAGTAAACTAATTGCCAAATGTCGCTGTAATAAAATCGACTCAGAAGTATGCCTGAACAAAAGGCTTTATTAAACACAAAACCAGCATAGATGTTAATACATATATATACCTAAAGAAATAAAAGAATGAAACATATCTTTTCAATTAATAATAAACACAGAGTGAACATGGGCAAGACAAAAGTGATGGTCAGTGGTTGCAATTTAGGAAAGCCATTGAAGAAAGGAAAGTTTCCCTGTTCAGTCTGTGGGAAGGGAGTTGGGAGCAACTCAATCTATTGTGGTACTTGCAAGCACTGGGTACATAAACGGTGCAGTGGAATAAAGGGCAAACTGACAGAAACTAACCATTTTAGCTGCAAGAGGTGCATAGAAGGAGAGGCAACCTGTGACTTAGACCTACATAAAATGCATTTGGAGGGTG
>RDPX01000077.1:690425-710576 GCA_003991215.1 Morbakka virulenta | reverse complement strand
CACAGCTTAAGGAGTTATTGTGGAATCCTGTCAGAGTGCTCAAACTATGCATGCGCAGTGAGCTACACATTACGCAAGCAACAGGTTCCCATCTCACAGGTTCTCACAGGTTCCCACAGGCTCAACAGGTTTCCCATATATATATATATATATATATATATATATATAGAAAGAGAGAGAGAGAGAGAGAGAGAGAGAGAGAGAGAGAGAGAGAGAGAGAGAGAGAGAGTGAGTGAGTGAGTGAGGGTGTGGGTGTGGGTGGGTGTTTATAAAGAGGGCCTTGGTATACTATATTGTATGTGGTATGATTTTTCTTTAGCCCATCAACTTGATGCTAATACGTTCAGATTATATGATCCATGACACGTTTGGACTAAACTTTGGAGTGGAAAACATAAATGGATATGAACCACAGAATAGAAGATATGAAATGAAACAGATTGAAGTGAACCTTATTGCATCATCATTTTCAGGACTTGGTACAGTGTCATGCCAACTGCATAAGTAAGTATTGTATTATCTTATTAATTCTGTTTTAAGTTTTTGAACTACTTTCTTAATGTGAAAATTGTTAGAGTTTAGAGCATGTGCATTAGGTTTATCTCATAGTATTGATTTAGAGGACTAAAATATAGAATGAAGACTGTGGAGCTAAATGTAAGCAGATTTTTGACCAATAAAATATAATGTCTTATGTAGAGCACAGCTACTAGCTTTTATGTACATCCAGGTTAGAACAACTTTGTGCTACATAGTACCACTTGATTTAAGTTGAGAACATTTGAAACTATAAATTATAGCTGCTTTCATAAAGTTTTGTATCTGTTCATGTATGCAATCGAAGTTATTTTATACTTATTGCAGTGCTTTGATTGCCCTGAATTTTTTACTTATCATTGAATTCTTTTTTACAGGCATGTTGCTGATCGTCTGGGAAGTAAATCGCCATTTTGCAAAGACAAGGTATTATTTCTTGAAGTTTAGTATTTTGTTGTGTGTTTTGTAAATAAAATTTCACCCATGTTAGAATAATGAACAGCCTTCTTCAAGGAATCTTAGGAAACATTGTGTAAATAAAGTAAATGAGTTTTTATATGCTGTAAATAGGGGATACCAGGAATCTATTTTAAGAAAAATAACTTGGAGATTTTGCATACATTGGTACAAGGTGGGCTAAAATCCCTATTGAAAACTGAAAAGCATAATTTGCTTCACAAATATTACAAATGACAAGGTAAAAACCCACTGTGCACCAGTTTTGATTGACGCCAATGTATCTTTTGATATCATTAATGATAACATTTATTTTGTAAAGAAACTTTATAAAGAAACTTATCGTCATATAAAGATTAATTGAATCACTTCAGAAGCTTTGATTAATGGACACATATTAATGGCAAAGAATAAAGAATGGAATGAATTTCATTGAGCTAAATCTGTAGTATTTATGTGAACCATTTGTGTCTGTATTTATTGTTATTGGTTTTGAAGTGCACAGTTTTAATCAGCAGCATCGTTCTCATCATTATAACCTTGCTAATCATGATAATCTTGGCCATTGCTGGCAAAACACATTTGCTCCATGCTTTGCAATCCAGAGGCCTTCTCATACACTTAATGCCATCAACATCCTCCATACTGTCTCTTCATTGCGTTTTCAGTCTTCCTTCCTAGCAGTAAATTAGATTTTATAAGT
The DNA here is from genome assembly GCA_003991215.1 of Morbakka virulenta. Lineage (NCBI taxonomy): Eukaryota > Metazoa > Cnidaria > Cubozoa > Carybdeida > Carukiidae > Morbakka > Morbakka virulenta. Next base: position 708,880 of record RDPX01000077.1, on the reverse strand, counting down.
TCATAGATATATTTATCGAGAATTGGTTGAATTTAATGTATTCCAAGTAGCCCTGGCTTCATGAAAATGTTAATTCAGTTTTAATGTTTCTTCCAACTGATAGGATTTTGTCATTTGATCGCATTTAATTTTATTCCAGTGATTTTTCCTCATCATCAAAAGGTAGCTAATTAAGTGTTAAGCTTTAAATTTTGCTCCAGTGAATATTGTAATTTACAATTAGTAACATTATATGCATACAACCTTTCCCATTTCTGCTTTGTTTTGATCAGTAATAGGCAATCTAGTTACTTAAAGGAAATGTACAATCAACAATAAATAGCAATGTACAATAAGGTAATTCCAATGAGCGTCTCAAACCAGTAAAAACCGAATACGGTAGATAACACATCTTGTTGTTATTGCAATATAAATAACATACAGAATGTACAGTCGATGGGTAAGTCTGCTTCCTATAAGTTTGAGCGAGTTACACAAAGGAAATGTACAATCAACAACAAAGAAGAACAATGTACAATGAGGTAATTCCAATGAACATCTCAAACCAGTTAAAGCGGAATACAGTAGATAACACATCTTGTTGTTATTGCAATATAANATGCATACAACCATTCCCATTTCTGCTTTGTTTTGATCAGTAATAGGCAATCTAGTTACTTAAAGGAAATGTACAATCAACAATAAATAGCAATGTACAATAAGGTAATTCCAATAAGCGTCTCAAACCAGTAAAAACCGAATACGGTAGATAACACATCTTGTTGTTATTGCAATATAAATAACATACAGAATGTACAGTCGATGGGTAAGTCTGCTTCCTATAAGTTTGAGCGAGTTACACAAAGGAAATGTACAATCAACAACAAAGAAGAACAATGTACAATGAGGTAATTCCAATGAACATCTCAAACGAGTTAAAGCGGAATACAGTAGATAACACATCTTGTTGTTATTGCAATATAACGAATATACAGGGTGTAGTGTTACAATTGGGTGTTGGAGAAATTGATGCCTTGAGGTTCACACATACACAAAGTAACAACATACACTTAGGAAATTAGGACTAATTCTCTAAAGAGTACAACCTTCATATACTAGATAACACATGCAATAGGAAAAAATGGAATACATAGAATGAAGTGTATTGCAAAGAATATTGGATAAAATAATACAGTGCGACTCATTAGAGGAGAAGAAAAACGATAAAATAAAACAGTAAAAGCAGTGAAGGCAAATAAATGGAAATAAAATGAAAACATAAAGCTGATTACAGCTGGATGAATAAAAGTAAGCAAACATAATAGTAAAAATAAGTTTAGAAGTAATAATGAAGTCCCCCAAAAGTTATTTCTGTGATGAAAGTAAACAATAGAAAGCAAAGGATGATAACTTGGGTAAAGATGGAATGAATTATCCAAAATAAGTCAGACAACTAAAATTGAAATATAATTATACAGCAAGTGGCTAAACTTTGTGTCTATATGCATATGTTTATGTATATATTTAGCAAAGAGCCATCAAGAAAGAATATATGAGATGTAGCAAAGCATACTGCTGCTGAAAGAAGCTCTAAGTTACGAATAGGTCTTTGCAAATAATACAATTTTAGGACAGGGGTCATGCATTAACTTTGTGCCCCTAAAATTCAAACCTTTCTTCAAATACCCAGATACCTCATAATGATGCGGTCAGAGGCCTTGGTTTTGGAATAGCAAAAGCTTGGAAAGCATACGGAAATGATCAGTAAGTTCTATCTTGATATAAGTATGTATGAATATTTTGCTAACTAATTTACCGTTAAGTACATGGAAATAGCCACATGGGATCTTATATTCCTCCACTACGTTTTTCTTTACATGTTACACTTCTTACTGTAATCTGTACGAAAAAAAACTTATGATGTACAGCTTTCCACGTTGACATTTCCCTCTTTATCTCTGTGTTCCGTAGGTTTAAAGGTGCCCCAAATTTTTTATTCGGTTTCTTTGCCTCTCACTGTTATTTTCTGCTTTCTGTCGTTCTCTTTCCCCATTCCCCAACAAAATATGGCCACATAAAATATATACTTATTAAGTTTTTTTCTCAGCAAAATAGGACAAACTGCTGCTTTCGAGCTGTATTTTTGTACGAGCCACATTTTTTAGTTATTTATATTTCTGTAACTCTTGCAATTCGTTTTCATTTTCTGTACTTTACCCCAGAAACTTCTGTTCTTACCTATCAGATTTGTTAAAAATGGACAGTGTGTATTTCTTTAAAACAACTTCCCAAACCACGTGCTTGACAATTACTTTCTTTTGAGTCTTTTTGGTGCTAGTTCACGGTCTCTTCTTTGTTATGCCTGTTTTTGTTCCTTCTTCAAATTACTCATCTGGTAATATTGTTGCCATATGTTTGAATTAACTAGCTTACTCATCAGGTTTTTTGAAAGTGGACAGTGATTATTCCCAAACCAGGTGCTTAATAATTACTTTCTTTTGAGTCTTTTTCGTGCTCCTTCAAGGCCTTTTCTTTGTAATGCCTGTTCTTGTTCCTTCTTCATATTACTTACTCATTGTATTCGACTTATTGTGTTGGAATATCGTTTATATTGTCGTTTATTTGGCGATTTCAGTTCAGAGGGATTTTAAATGCATCATGAGAATTTCAGTTAAAATTTCTGGAAAAAAAGGTTTACAGAGCGAAGAAATATAGGGAATCTCACAATTGACGAGACAAAATTATTAGGCACAATTTAAAAACCATAAATAATGAGCAATGGTGAGAACATTTATTGAAAAGTAAAAAGATAACATTTTGGTATTTGCAACCTTTCAGTTGCAAAAATTAATTAAAATATCAAAATTAGCCCAAGAGTACATGGCCCAGCTGCCCGATGTTCAAAGGCATTATTGAATATAGCATGCAGAGTTGTTGATAACGCTTGCAATCTTTTCAATAATTATTGAAAATATTGCAAGTGTCAACGCTGCAAGGAAGGCATCAATTATAATTGATGCCCTTCTTGCAGCGTTGACACGGGGTTTTCTCTGATAGATGTAGCATTTAAGCAGCAGGGGCTCGGTTCAGGTGATTGAGGTGCTTATTCCAGTAGATACAAATGTATCAATACTAGCCTGAAGGCAGGCTTTGAATAGATTCATTTGTGGAATCAGAAGCCCATTTAGGCAAGACCGAATTCCAAGAAATATCATCTTAATAATAACAATGCTTCAAACAGTTGCCTTAATCTCCACGGTGACAACAGCGCGATCAGAAGATTCCAAAGGAGGTAGAGATGAAACTTTACAATAATCAGATGATTCCTAATGAGGTGAAGATGACACATTACAATAATTGGAAGATTCCAAAGGAGGTAAATATGAAACTTTAAAACGGTCACAAGATTCCAAAGGAGGTAAAGATGAAACTTTAAAACGATCAGAAGATTCCCAAGGAGGTAAAGATGAAACTTTACAATGATCAGAAGACTCCAAATGAGGTGAAGATGACACTTTACAATGCTCAGGAACTGAAGAGAAAAAGAGATCTTGCAGAGAAGGTTTTCCTGATGGACAAATGTAGAGCTGTAAGTAACTTCCTCAGCTCAGTCAATCCCATTAAAATGAGTCAATCAGGTCATGTAAAGGGCATTGAAGATTTTAGCATGGTGATGCTTGTCTAGAATCCTTGTCTGTTAAATAACATTTTAGGTACCCATTTTTTGGGCACTTTCTGGCGCTTGATAATTTTAAAGCGAAAGAATTAGTATCTTTGCCTATCTTGGTTCTTCATCCCATATTGGGTATTCATACTGATAAGTAAAAAACTGTGTGGACTCAATATACTTCTTACGTTTTGTGCAAGATACCCTACCTTGCCTTGCCTTAGTAATCTCTACAGAATATTTGTTACCTGCCTTGTGAATGTAAATATTTGCACCTTGTGTATTAGTATTGTAAAGTTGCATGGCTTTGCTTCAAAAAGGTTTTATCTTTTTTATCTTCCTTTATACTCCAGAGCTGTTGTTATATTTGTTATTCAAGCAGGAGAGAAAAATAGGTACGATCAACGACTTTTGGAATATCAGTTCTACGATGGGTAAGAAAATTTCGATTTGTATTAATTTTTGTAGTAAAACGCCTGTTAAGTTTAGTAGTAGTTGACTTTGAAAGCAAAAATCCTGTTCTGGGTGTCGATTTTCGATACTCTGAGAGTAAATTATATATATTTTATATATTTAGATATTCTTTTTTTACCTCTGAATGCTGTAGCAGTTATAAGTGTACAAATACTCCTGTTCTCCATTGAACACATTTGTTCTTCTTTACAATATACACCCCTGTGGGTATCTAGGTGAGTTTTGGTAAACATACTTGAATCATCCGTAGCATGTAAGTTTAATTAGATACTGAATTGCTTCCCAGGTTACAGCACATAGTCCACAGTTTTCACTTAAATATGAAAATGATAATGAAAATAATATTAATATATAGATGGAGAGGATTTTGGGTTGTAGAAAATCAGAAAATATGTGTGCACCGAACTGGATTTAAACCACTGTTTTTTGCTGTCGTGACCGCGTGGTCTACTAACTAACCTATCAGGGCTCGTTCTTGCCTAGATAAATTTTGCAGCCATGCCTTTCACCTAAGTGCGCCGTTCTTTTCCCAAACTCCGATCGTTGGACATTGGATCTCAGTGACCTCTCCTGAGCCTGTCAGAGAAAAACGACCTCTCTTCTAAGGTCAGGTCAAATGACTCTAGCATATAGGAAAATGATAGTTTGGAAGGCATGTCTTCACTGATTTTTGCATCCTTTTTTCTGTTTATTTGACGTTAATGGTTCGTTATTTCGTAGAGAGTGACTTGAACACAACCTAAAGTCCTACAAGTTAGTACACAAAGAAGGAGTTAGACGGCGCCAAATCTACAATATAGATTGTTGTAGCAAGGAAATAAATCCGATTTCTTAGTCATGGGTGTTGCCAGGCATAGCCTCGTGTTTGCCACTGCCTAATAGATATCACAAATCCATGCAGAGTATATACTTTTTGCTGTCTTATTTGTATTACTTTCAGGTTAATTTATTCAATGTAGATTTTGCCCACCGGAATATGGTGCCTTCATTAGTTGATAGTTGATTACTGAATTGAATATTTCTCACTGATAAGTAGATCAAGTAAATCGTGGTATGTTCGACTTTATTATAGAGTCAAAAGCCTTGGATGCAACGATTATGTACCAGTGTTCTACCGATCAATGGAGGAAATATACAGAGAAGGGAAGTTAACAGATGATTTCAAACTTATAGTGTGAGTAGGAAATTATAGCATTAATTTCAACGTATTTTGAAATCCCTTACTCTTAATCTGCATCAATTAGTTAATATTTTATTTTCACCCATCATAAATGTAGAAATAAATGCTCATGGACGACCACGGTTCTACTTTTTTATTGTTAAACATTTTTGTGAAATTTGAGATTTAGAAAAGGAGTACCTTTTCTGGCCACATAGAATGGTCATGAAATTATAGAACTGATGTGAAGTTGCAATGTCTAGAGAATAAATGGATTTTTCAAATGGAAAATGTATTGGTGCTAAAGTGTTTGATACTGATTAAAAATTCACTGTATTGTTTATTCTATTTTTTATATTTATTTATTATTAATTTGGATTAGCTGGCTAAAAGATAGTGGTGCTCGAGAGCGCGAGTCCATGTTTTATATCAAATGTGGCAACGGTAGTCCAGTTGAAGTACTCCACTTGGGCTTGAGTTTCTGATTAACAGGCTGCCCATCATCGAAGTGTATCTTATTCTGGTGTTTGCAGCATTAACCCATTGCGTTAGTGTACTCCACAGATATACACTGATAGCAGCATTTCTTTTGCAACTTTTTTTATCATTCGGTTTACAGGAATGGTCGTGAAGTAGCTGTTGTATATTTCAGAGCAGGGTATTCGCCGGCAGATTACTCAACAGAAGAGGTATTTTGTAAGCTTTGATGGTTATACCACCGTAGATCTGTAAAAGCAGGGTTAACCTCTTTGTCTTCGTAGTTAATTAACCAAAAGTTTTGAAATATGGGCTTTCTTTTTTATCAGGATCAATAACTCGTATTGGAAACGTATTGGCACCTGCTATGATCAAAGTTGTCAAAAATCCTTTTAATACTGTTCTGATGTATTCTGATGCTTGACGAAAGATTGGAGATTGTAATTTTGTATAGGAATGCCTGTCACACTGTCTATTTTACAAATGTTGGTTTGCTCTCGAGAAGACCAGAATGGTCTTAAATGTATAGAAATGTTTTTTTCGTAGTTTTTAGATAAAATTAATCATTTCACCAAAATAGTTTAAGAGTCCACAAAGCACCACAGACGTATGGATTCAGTGCATGGTAGCATTTGTGGTCATACTATGACGATGGGATTTTCGTAAAATGGTTATTAAAGCTCTTTGGGTATCCGAAGACATACCAGGACAGCAAGGACTGAAACGTACTATACTGTCCGTAAAATTCCACTCAATGAGGTTGCTGAACATATTACAAGGCATAGAGACCTTACATGAAATGCATCTGGAAAACGATTCTTTGTTTCACAGGTGTACCGTCAGTATACAGGTAATAAACACCTTGTTAACAATTTTTAAAAGGCAAGTTATATCAAAATTATATTTGTATGTGGTCTTTTGCCTCAGTTGTTGCCATAAGTTCATCAATTAGAAGACAAGCAAGTTTGATTTAGCATTTGTCTTTTTTTCAGGAGTTTACTTTTCTTAAAAAGAAAGTTAGAACTAACTTTAAAAATAGAACTGTATAACTATTGCTGCACGAGACCAGTTTTTCCTGAGAGCTCTTCCTTGTCTTGTTTTTAGTGCTGGAAAAGTCGACTTCTTATTGAAAAGTCAATTGCCATTAAGTCGCCTGATATTTCTGGACATTTGCTTGGATGTAAAAAGGTGCAGCAAGTTCTTGCCAATCCAGGAGTTTTAGAAAGGTACACACGACTTTTTATTATGGGTTTTATACACTGTACGGGTTTTTAAGTTATACAGTTGAACCTCGATCATCCGAACACCGATTATCCGAATTTTGGTTTATCCGAACAAAATCTACCGATCCGGGTAAATATTTACAAAGACATACTTGGACATACTTTGTAATGTTTGGACGATAGAACCTCCGTACTTTATGCATTTGAACCATTTAACAAGAAAAGTACATACTAGTACATACTCTATTTAAACCAAGTTAAATCCATGTAAATACATGTGAAAATGTGTGTTCTAGTGTAAATACATCAACATGTATATCGAGTAAGGTGTTGTTTGTTTACGGATAATCAATTATCCGAACAAATTGCTTCCCGCCCCTCTTGTTTGGATAATCGAAGTTCAACTGTACTTGTTGTGTACTTTATAATAGAAGCAGGTTATGTTTTTTTGCATGCAGTATAATGCAGCAAAAATTAATAGTTCAATATCGTTACAGGTATTTCACTGTTTATTCTTATTACATCACCCACACGTGATAACGTTTAAAGTACGGAAAGTGATAAGTTAAAAAGAAAGATGAAGAAGCCAATGTTCAGATAATTTTATCCTTGATGATTAAAAAGGAATCGAGTAAAGAACATTCCATATTTTTGTGTGTAAATACATATTTATAATATTTAAATGGTTTTGTAAGGTTTAGCTTTTGTCTTATTTCCAGTGAAGGAAGTGATTTTCTTTCAGTGTTTTCCAAACTCTGGATCTCGTCGATAGATTCTGCTAGAAATTTTAGGTGGCCTCATTGAAATTTAGACAATGATAGATTTTGTGTATTGGTTAAGCTTTACCATCAAAATCGTCTTTACTGCAAGAGCGACTGCCAATGCTAATTGACTTTTTAGGTAATGCCCTTTTTCCAGTTCTTCAGCTCTTGCGGTTACCTCCTAAGGTATTTTTTTTATCATTGATCATTTTTTCCGTCGGATACCCTTCCTGACGCAAATCATTAGCAATAGTAAATAGCTGTGAAGTACCGGAGTTTTTCCACTCTTGTAGAATAGGTCCTCATGGTCACTGTACAATTTTACCATCAACCAAGCCACGACTCGCCATTTATCATTACTATCCGAAAATATAAATTTTTATGTTAATCTACTTGCTATTATCATCATTATTCCCTATCACATCAAGGGGATACAGAGGTATCGATAAACAATGTCCATCACACCCTGGCCTGAGTTATTTCTTGAAGGACATAAAATTCCGTCTCATTTGATTCTTTCAACATGGTATGAAGCCAGGTCTCGCGCAGTCTTTTCTAAATGTTCCCATTGCTCACCAGTGTCTTGCTTCCAAGGCTACACTGTATCCTGACTAGCTCGCCAATTAGATGGACTTTCGTACTTTCCCCAATCGAACTGTTAGGAATTGTCCTCTTAAGGGACATCTAATAGTCGTCACAACATTTTTGATTTTGATTGTTATGGAAAGGTTTCGCTTACGTCAGATGTTTTCAAGTTTCCCAACAGCCTGATTTTCTTTCTTAGTCTGCTGTTAATTCTTCAAGTGATCAATTTTTACGATGGTAGCCAGGTACTTGAGTTTTTTGACTACCCTGATGGTTTCCTGTTCAATGTTGCATTTTCACTCAGACCAATTTACATGCTTGACTTCCATTTTGTCAGGATTGTGACCTATAAATACTATGCCATCAGTCTAAGCCAACATGCTTCTTGTTCTTGCCCATGACGAAGTCGATAAAAACGGCGAAAATCTTTGAAGATGCACCAGGTTGAACCTCAAAATCAAATGTCAGGCCTTTATTAACCATAACTTGACATTTTGTGTTGACGTACATGTCAGTTACGACGTGTATGTCAATTACCTTAAGCAGCATTTTTATCATTCCATAATGCCTTATCAATCTTGAAACGTCATGCCCAGCTACAAAAGAGATGGATTTTGACATGTTAAATTCATTTGCCTGATGAAATAGGTGTCATAGTACGAAATTGTGATTTGCAGTGTTCAGAAGATGAGAGACAACATAATTTCTTGCCAATTGCCCCAGTCGTCCATCTCTCCATTCCTTGATACCTTGACAACAATACCTTTATTCGATTCAGATGGAGCCCGCTCACCATTTTAAAAAAATGTTGTGTTTTTTAGGCGTCTTACAATTTTTTAGTTGATTGACGAATCTTCTTCGAGTGTGATTTCCTCTTGCAAATCTTCACGGACTTCACTTAAGTGTTGACACTTTTCTGTGGATATCAGTCTTCTTTCCTTGCCACTGAAGGCTAACTTGTCACTCTCTTTCTTTCCTCGCTTTCTCTACTAAACCATTTTATTGGTGTTTTCCTTTATGNAATTTTTTAGTTGATTGACGAATCTTCTTCGAGTGTGATTTCCGCTTGCAAAGCTTCACGGACTTCACTTAAGTGTTGACACTTTTCTGTGGATATCAGTCTTCTTTCCTTGCCACTGAAGGCTAACTTGTCACTCTCTTTCTTTCCTCGCTTTCTCTACTAAACCATTTTATTGGTGTTTTCCTTTATGGAGACTTTTCCACGAGCACATATGCCAGCTATTATTTCTTTTCTGCTGCTAAACTAAAAAGGTCGACGAGGGTCTCCATCTGTCATTTACATTCATTTCTTGCCACACCATGAAGACTAAAACTCTGTTTGAACATTCAAGTTTTAAATTGTCTTTGACATTAGCGTCATTTCTCAGTTTGCGAATATCAGTTTTGATGGTATCATATTTTGTCTCACTTTTTGCGGATGGGTGGGGGTGAGGGTATGGGGTCGATTTTTTATTTCAACTGGATATAATTGCCAAGTATTTGATGTTCGCTCCTGATATCGGCTGATGTTCTGGTCTTCACATTAAACAGCTTATTTGGTGACGCCATAGTGTACTTGTAAATGCCCCAGTGTTTGTACACAGTGCCTCCAATTATTATATTGTTGGTAAGACAACAGTTGGCCAGTAGAACACCATGGTCATTCAACGTGCTAAGACACTTCCGGCCCATACATTCCTCAACCCCAGCGTTATCGCCACCCACTATAGGGATGAAAGTGGTACATAAGCACTGTAGTTTAAAGTAAGAATTTTCCCTTTCATAGTTGGACTGACAGTCATGGCTAATGGGAGCCAACTACTCTAGGACAAAAGGCACTACATGTTACCCTAAGGTGACCCGAAGGTTACTTTAACCTCATTCGCCTACGTTGAAACTTTTGAACTGTATCAATTTTAACGTCGTATTCAGGATGGACTTGTTAATATAACATTAATACAAACCAACTATATTGTCTGGCAGAGATTTTTTACTCTTATTACAAACACCCATTAAATATAACAATTGAAACTTATTGTGTATGTGCCCCTAGAATGTCTGCTGCTAATAAATGATGTCCCTTTAAATTGTACCGTTGTAAAATAACCTTTGACTATTTAAAGGTCATTTCAAACATTGTTTTTTTCATTAGGTTTATTGAAGATAAAGAAGCGTTAAAAAGAATTCGCAATACTTTTGCTGGGTTATATTCTCTGGATCCAGTAAGTTTTTAAGTAACTCATGCAATATATACGTTTCCTTTGGTTTATTTTCAGCATACTGGGTCATGATCTTTAATATTTGCAACTCAGAGGCTTCATAGACTTTTGCCAATGTTTGCAAAACAGTTTTTCCTGTTAACAAAGCCTTCCCCCTCTCTCTTTTCTTTTCTTTTTTCCTCCCTGACTACTTAATGCCTCCTCTCTTGTTCCGCCTAACCACCTCTTCTTTGCACCTCTGCTTCTGCGTTTTCCCTCTCTTTCGCCCTCTCTTCTCACACCGCTTTTCATCACCCTAGTTTAGAAATCTTACCATTTGGTATGTTTATGATCGTAGGATATGCTGTATATTTGCTTTGGATGTAACTTAACTAAACTGATTAGCAAGTGTTTTATTTGGAAACGAAGCCACTGGGCACTATTATAGTTAAAGGATTCATGATACAGAAACCGAATTTTATAAAATAATTTTTCTGATTTTAGTTTTGATTTACCATTCAATAGTGCTCTACCTTAAGGATTATTTTATGCCACTAATGTCAACATTAGTATATGCACATAGGAATGTTTGTATAGGCTTGTGTATAGCGATTATTAACGAAATCGAAACTGTTCCCCTGCAAGGTAATAGTTTTAAACCCAACTACTTAATATAGGCCAAGCAGTCCACAAAGCCAAACAATTTTGTGGTTTGATGTTCTGCTTTCGCCTGGAAGGATACCATGGGTCAATACTCAGCTATTATGGTAGTGTTTCACCTTTCGAGTATGTGTATGTATTTTTTCTTTCAGTTAAATATCTGTATTGGTATTATATATATATATATATATATATATATATATGCATGTAACTTGCACATGCAGTATCATTAAGTTTTATTCTGGAATGTGATATGTAATATATACTGTTGTAATGACATTTACCCATGTTTTTATCCAGGTGCTTTACCGGTTAGCATCAATTGTTTTTAACAGTTCATTTTTAATCCATGGATAGTGGTAGTGTTTAGTGGCTGATCATAAAGTATTGCTCACCCTACTAGCCTATTTTCGTAAAAGAGAAATTGGGTTACTGTTTCTTTTTGTAGGGACCAGAGGGTGATGAAACAGAAAAGATGGCGCTACAGAATCCATCAAAATTTGTGTTAAAGCCTCAGAGAGAAGGAGGAGGTAAGGTTTAGCAATAGCTTTTATCTTATTTGTGTTTGTAATTGCGGGATTGTTGTAGGATAATAAGTAATAAAATAGCCATTGAAAGAAAACGGATAGGTTAAACTTAAAACTTTGATCAGAATGTCAGCTAAAGACTTGATTCATTCACTTAGCGCGTTTTAAACGAACTTATTGATTACTATCGAGCGATTTTGAAGCATTGCTAGTCAACACGTAAACCAAAATCATTAGTAAATAAGGCATTCGCAATTGCAGTTTTTGCAATTTTTTTGTTTGTGAAAATATGGAGATTAAATAAATTGGATTTTTTCTGGCAATTACCAGGATATTTTTAACAACCCCAATTCTTCAAACAGAGCAATAATTGATGAGCGTAGTTTTGCCTTTGACCCTGTGGTGATATAGAATCACTTAGTTTTGCTTTTTAACAAATATAAAAGATGTAACTTATTGATTGTTAAAAGTAAAGGTTTAGTATATGTTTGCTCATTAGAATTGTCGACCAAATGAATTAGCTTTTGGACGTCTATGAAATTCCATTTTAGTTAGAGAAGAGAGTTTATTTGCCGTGTCTTGTTGTGTTACACTCCATTTTTTGTAAAACTTATTTTGATCATTTTAGTGATACCTGATTTTGTCCAGAAATATTTTTCTACACCAGGAAAACATGATAGTACAAAATACTAAAGATACCTGATAAAAAGCACTGCTTTAACTTCTACTGTCGAATTGTATTTTCATGTAGGTCAACCCTTTATACTTTTTGAAAACAAGTGCCTACCATAATTCTTGCCTGTATTACATTATAAGAAAGTTATGGGAATTATTGTGCAACTTTCTTCAAATTCCAAATTTGATATCGTCACCCATAGATCTTACCTGTATTACATTATAAGAAAGTTATGGGAATTATTGTGCAACTTTCTGCAAATTACAAATTTGATATCGTCACCCATAAATCTTACCTGTATTACATTATAAGAAAGTTATGGGAATTATTGTGCAACGTTCTTCAAATTCCAAATTTGATATCGTCACCCATAGATCTTACCTGTATTACATTATAAGAAAGTTATGGCAATTCTTGTGCAACTTTCTGCAAATTACAAATTTGATATCGTCACCCATAAATCTTACCTGTATTACATTATAAGAAAGTTATGGCAATTCTTGTGCAACTTTCTGCAAATTACAAATTTGATATCGTCACCCATAAATCTTACCTGTATTACATTATAAGAAAGTTATGGCAATTCTTGTGCAACTTTCTGCAAATTACAAATTTGATATCGTCACCCATAAATCTTACCTGTATTACATTATAAGAAAGTTATGGCAATTCTTGTGCAACTTTCTGCAAATTACAAATTTGATATCGTCACCCATAAATCTTACCTGTATTACATTATAAGAAAGTTATGGCAATTCTTGTGCAACTTTCTGCAAATTACAAATTTGATATCGTCACCCATAAATCTTACCTGTATTACATTATAAGAAAGTTATGGCAATTCTTGTGCAACTTTCTTCAAATTACAAATTTGATATCGTCACCCATAAATCTTACCTGTATTACATTATAAGAAAGTTATGGCAATTCTTGTGCAACTTTCTGCAAATTACAAATTTGATATCGTCACCCATAAATCTTACCTGTATTACATTATAAGAAAGTTATGGCAATTCTTGTGCAACTTTCTGCAAATTACAAATTTGATATCGTCACCCATAAATCTTACCTGTATTACATTATAAGAAAGTTATGGCAATTCTTGTGCAACTTTCTGCAAATTACAAATTTGATATCGTCACCCATAAATCTTACCTGTATTACATTATAAGAAAGTTATGGCAATTCTTGTGCAACTTTCTGCAAATTACAAATTTGATATCGTCACCCATAAATCTTACCTGTATTACATTATAAGAAAGTTATGGCAATTCTTGTGCAACTTTCTGCAAATTACAAATTTGATATCGTCACCCATAAATCTTACCTGTATTACATTATAAGAAAGTTATGGCAATTCTTGTGCAACTTTCTGCAAATTACAAATTTGATATCGTCACCCATAAATCTTACCTGTATTACATTATAAGAAAGTTATGGCAATTCTTGTGCAACTTTCTGCAAATTACAAATTTGATATCGTCACCCATAAATCTTACCTGTATTACATTATAAGAAAGTTATGGCAATTCTTGTGCAACTTTCTGCAAATTACAAATTTGATATCGTCACCCATAAATCTTACCTGTATTACATTATAAGAAAGTTATGGCAATTCTTGTGCAACTTTCTGCAAATTACAAATTTGATATCGTCACCCATAAATCTTACCTGTATTACATTATAAGAAAGTTATGGGAATTATTGTGCAACGTTCTTCAAATTCCAAATTTGATATCGTCACCCATAATTCTTGCCTGTATTACATTATAAGAAAGATATGGGAATTATTGTGCAACTTTCTGCAAATTACAAATTTGATATCGTCACCCATAAATCTTACCTGTATTACATTATAAGAAAGTTATGGCAATTCTTGTGCAACTTTCTGCATATTACAAATTTGGTATCCCCAACGATATTTTTTTTGGATTGGTTAAGAATATTTTGATAATCTTGGTTAACAACATTGATCACTAGAAAATTGTCATGTTTTCTTGGTCGCCAAAAGTACAATATTGATGAAAAACAACAAGTACATGATTCTTCTGTCATTAATTTCAGTCCAACTATCAGTGTACTTAAGACATGAAACTGCTGTATGTACGTAATAGCTCAAGCCAGTAAAAGACAGAAAATTAATGGCCTTTTGTGAGTCTTGAGACCATCAATACCAATATTAGTGGGTTTAGAATTTGTATATTTGTGCATGACTTTTTAGATAAGTGGAATAAACTAATGGTTAAAATCCATTTATCTTATACGTGGAACAAAAACACTTTTTCATTGCTCTCAACATTATCTAGTTCCAGATCCTGGGCTCGGACGGTGCCATTGAGGGAAACGTGGCAATGAGGAATTTCTTGGCTGGATGCCCTTCCTTTCGCCAACCGATTTCCCTTTTAAAGAATTTTTCAGTCAACAACACAATTTAGCATTAAAACAGAATGCAAGATACACAGATCGATGACTTTGAGTTTGTTAAAAACTTAAATATGTGGGGTATAAATATTATATTTTCTTAAGAGTTTTATAAAGCAAGAAGAGGCCCACACTAAATGTTTTTTTTTCCTGGTTATTTAGTACATTGAAAGTTAGCTTGATTTTTCCTTATTTTCTCGCCGAAATACAACTTTGGCGAAATAAGAATTAATTTTAAGAAAATGAAATTGCGGCGTTTGTGCCATAAAAATTGCAGATTAGTTTCAATACAACATTCAAGAGGAATTAAGAGGCTGTTTAGAATACTGAAAATTTGGGCTAGTCGGGAGTTTAGTTTACTGAAGGACTGTTGTATACACAGAAGAGGCAAATTATTTTACTTAAACTTGTTTAGTTGGTGGTTATTTTATAACGTGTCGTATGACGAAATATTAATGTTTATAGGACAAAATGGTTAAAAGCTTTAGCCAATAGTGAACTTTTTCGGAAGTTCGCTGGCTCCGTTGTTGTAAGGAAAGACGAATTGTAGTTCGAGGACCGCATTGTTTTGAGATTTTTATAATTTTTAATTCCCCTGATAATTGCCCAGGTATTTAATGTAAAAGTCAGAACGACTTAACAAATACAAGATACAGCGTTGAATGTGCCAAAATTCTCTCATATTCGTAGGTAACAATGTTTATGGCGAAGAAATGGTGGAAGTACTTAAATCGTTGAAAGATCCTCAAAAGCGTGGACAGTACATCTTGATGGAACGTGTTAATACACCGATCTTCAAAAACTACTTGGTACATATTGATCATGGAACGCCACAATTGCTCGATGTCGTAAATGAACTTGGAATTTATGGTGTTCTTATTCTGTAAGTTGATTTTCATTCCTTGTTGAGTAATTATTAACGCGTGCTTGAGCGACTTTGTTAAAGTGACAGATATTTACAGACCCGAGAGATAAAATAATAGGTTGCTATGATTATTGCCTTGACACAAAATAAAAATGATATATGTACACGATTTTCCCCTTGTTTTTTATAGTTTCACGCAAGAACCATTCGATTGCAGAAAAATACTAGGTACTCACAGTGTTCTGTTGAAGTACGATCTTACCCAGTTTTGCTCTAATTTTACTGTTCAATCTTCCGTCCCCACCCAATCAGGAAATCACTATATTAAACCAGTTAGGTGCCGATTCTCCAGTTGCTGCCTGAAGGATATCCTGTATTCTACCCATTATCTGGCAAGACCATTTCACTTTGATTACTGTCAATGTTATGTTTTGTTGTTTAATGTTAACTAGCGTTTTTCAACCAACGTAACGATTACCGCTTTTGATTGTGAAACAAACGATTGATGCCAAGAGAACATACCTCATATCCAAAGGTGTCAGTTGTATTCAGACAGTTTACCGTATAAATTTCTTTTCTATCTTTTTTTCATTTTTTCTCCACGTTACCTATCCCTTGTATTCCGTTCCTTTTATTTCAGGTAAAATAATTTAATTTTAATTTAATCGGCACATGTTTTTCACATCTGTGTAGAAACACTTTTTCGCACCTCTCATGGACCATTGATAGAAATCGCAGCTCCATGTTTTGTCTACACATGCGCAACTTCGCCAAAACTTAAACTCGATGTTGTTCAACAAGTTTGGTACTTCTTTCTCGTATGACTGAAGCTGAACATATGCTTTAGGAACTATAGCCATGATTAAACAGAAGTGAACAATAGTTTTCTATGTAACTCTAAACGGTACTGTTGCTTCACAAGTTTAATTGTTTTTTATCATTTCATACAGAAATGGGGAACAGAAATTGGTTGACGAGACAGTGGGTTACCTTGTTCGCACAAAGAGCATTGAATTTGACGACGGTGGTGTTGCAGCTGGTAGAGCAGTATTGGATAGTCTACATTTATTTTAACAATATAGAATAAATTAGGGATTGAAAATGATATATTTGAACTTGGGACAATAAAATATTTCATTCGTCACCATCTTAATGTAAACATAGATGGCTTTTGTAAACAATACAACTGTACAACTGAGATTTGTCTTCTAAATAGTTAAAAAAAATGTGATAAAGCTTGTGGTCATTACAGTATTACTACTTTGAAAATAATATAATCTATATGGAAAGTATTTGAAATTGTAGAAAAATAAAAAAATAGGGGATTCGAACCAGTGCCTATAGCTACTGGGGAAAGAACGGCGCTCTTCACTGAAAACTATGGTTGCAAAAATGATTTAACGAAGGACGGACACTGATAACTGGAGTGGTAGAGCGTTGTACTCCTCAGTAGGGGGGTGGGGTGGGGCTTATTTACAAAGCACGTTCAAGAGGAAGCCTATTCATGAAGAGGGCTTAATCAATAAAGAGAATATATTTGAAAGAGGGTTTGACACCCAAACAACGTATAGAAATTTTTAAATTTTAAATTTTTTTTAAACTACCCGTTAGTCTATAGCTGCATCAATGTCTTCAGTTTGTTCTATATCATGATGATTTATCCGAAGCTCTGCAATATCCATCACCTGTCTTTATCCCTATCCCACATTATCCCTATTTCATTTGTAGTTTTAAAATCGCAGCAATGTGGAGCTCATTAGCCTTGGTTGGCATTCCACCTAGGAAAAGGAAAACTTTGAATAAAAAACCTAGCCGCGTGAGCTAGAAATTGCAGGTGGCATCTGGCGTGGTATACTCAGCTGCTTGGCAGAAAGGGTAAAATGCAACTTTAATGAAATCATAAATAAATACTAGAAGAAATACATCCCGCATCGCTTGTCACGCGGTTAACCAAGGAGCGCGTCTCTCAGGGAGGAATCAGCCTGCTGGGTTCGAAAAATTGGTGACTGAAACTAACTCATCTAATGCAACTTTGTCTGGAAATTCAAACCAGGATATTTCTAACTTGAACCCAGCTGAGACAACATCGCGAACAAACGTAAAGAAAAAAACCCCGTATCAAATGGAGTAGAGGTGATTACAAGGAAGTAATTTATTCCTACTATCTGGCATTAGAAAACCCATCTGAAATCAGCTACACATTAAGAACTTTTAAAATATGGAGAGCGCATAATGAAAATATTAGACCGTATTTTGATGTAGTTAGACTAGCAAATGTCCGTCGTGACATCATAAAAAATAAAACTCACTGATATAGAATTAAACCTGATTAAAGAAACTGTCCGTGCTGAAAATTTAGAGAACTCATTAAATAGTGCAGAGAATTTAATTGAAGATAATGTTGAGGTACCAGAAAATGATAATATTGAGGCAGGTATGAATGTCCCATCTACTGAGTTGGAACTGAGTCATATTGAAAGGATACGCTCTAACATACTCGAAGAATATGCTAAAGTTAAGTTTACTGAAATGAGTGACAGGGAATCCCTTCCAAAAATTCAAAACATCAAAAAGAACAATAAGAACATTAAAATGGATAATGAGGCACTAAAGATGATTTTAGAACTGAAAGACCACGACTTAGACTCAACTGATTTAAACCAATTCATATATGCAGCTGCGAAAACTATCATCTCTGAATTTAGAGTAAATATAAAGAAAAGTAGACAATATGTAAGAAAAAAAACTAAATGGAGGGTTAAATTGGAAAACGAAATAGAAGG
>RDPX01000077.1:643244-675354 GCA_003991215.1 Morbakka virulenta | reverse complement strand
CCATCTATCCATCTATCCATCTATCCATCTATCCATGTATCCATCTATCCATCTATCCATCTATCCATCTATCCATCTATCCATCTAACCATCTATCTATCTATCCATCTATTTATATATCTATCCATCTATTTATCTATCTATCTATTTATCTATCTATCTATCTATCTATCTATCTATCTATCTATTTATCTCTCTATTTATCTTTCTTTCTATCCATCTATCAATCTGTTCAGGGTAAGATGAAATAGCTCTAAAAATTTTCAGAAAGTCGTATTTTATTTATAAATGAAATAAACGTAGTTATATAATTGTAGGGCTTGAATTAGACAGCTAAATATTATTCGCATCTGTTTCAATAGGAGTTGAAAGTAAAAATACGTATGTAACACTCTTTGCCATCTGCTCGTATAGTTCATATACACTAAGGTGAAGAAAGTGTCCTTAATAGGATGGGCAGCACATAGCAGGTTTCTATGAATTCCTATTTCTATAATATACATATTCTATCATATACACATGCTATGAATGCAAGCTATGAATAAATTTAGTCTAAGACAAATACTTCTTTTCGAAATGTTATTAAATAGTACGTAAGAGAACGAAAGGATCAGTCAAAAAATATTTTTTTATGGACAGACTGTAAAACCTCACCTTTCAACAAGCAAACCATTCGTTAGAAATTTTTTAATTTATGACAAATTGTAAACTCAATCAAACAAGTGACTGAATAAACTTATGCAGATTTACGGGTTTAATTTGGGTTATATTATACTGGTCGGCTTAGATGAAGGAAGGATAAGAAAAAAGATGTAATGCTTTGATAAAAAAAACACAGCACAAAGAGAAGCTGATGTAGCCAAGAGCCATCTTAAACTCGTCGTCGTCTCTTATTTTCTGACGGAAAACCAAACACCAATTTTGAAGATGTAAGCAGAGGATGGGGTAGACCTGCATTTTAAAACAAATCAGCTGTTCAAATCATGAGATGTGATGTGATGTGATGCATAAAAGGTGCAATTATCAAAATAGATAGCTCGATCCAGTCTTCATCTTGAGATCCATGGGGTTGTGGACACAGACATTTCAGAAAGAAAAATGTCGTTTATGGTGCGGTCCATAGACGATTGTGTGGGTTTACGACAAGCTGCCGCATCTGGGAACTTGGATAAAGTCCGACGCTTGATGGTAGTTGACAGAAAAGTGATATAGAGATTCTCATCAAATCTGATGTTTTGGTCCTATGGCTGCAACAGTCACCAGATTTAGAAAGGAAAAGAACAAATACATCAATACTTATTCTTTGACAAGTAGAATTATCTTATCACTACGCTTAAACAAACCTTTGTCATTTATTAAGAAAATATAGCCTATTACAATGCTAGTTTATCTTACCTTTTTTTCAAGATGTTTTATCTTGGTCTTGTTTCCTTTTTTAGAGTACTTGAAGTGAAGGCCATATGCAATTACACCTTCTACCACACCAAGAATGATAAAGATGAGTGATGAGATTAAGTACCAGTCTACTGCTTTAATATATGATACTTTTGGTAAGGATGTATTGATATATCCCAATAAAAAGATCATCGTGAGTATCAAGGTAATTCCAATTGTAAGTCGATCTCCAATGTCACCTGGATTCATGTAAAATGTAATCCATGACAGGCTCACAAGCATTGCAGTTGGGAGGAATACCTGAATTACATAAAATCCCATTCTGCGAACGAAAAGGAATTCTGCTAACAAGACAGAGTATTTCCCTAAAAAGAAAAGAGTTCCCTAAAAAAATTAGTAATTGCTGAAAAACACAGAAAGATGAGATATAGTATACTGCAGAAACAAGGAGTGCAAAAGGGTAAGATGTTACTTCTAGCAAAAATATGATATTTTTAATTGAAAATAAGCCAAAAGTGCTGCTGATGAAATGTTCTTTCCAATTTTCAGGACGTCTACATTTAAAACAGCAGTTTAAGGCAGAATAAGTGATCTTATTAGGGTATTATTGGGAATACTAAAACACACAAAGCATTCTATTTAAACTGTTGTTGGTTGTCAATTGGTTAAATAATTATTTCCCTTTTTCTTTCTTTCATTTTTCTTGCTGCATCATATTTAGCTTGCATTCATCCATTTTTATTACAGGAACACATAAATTGGTCATAAAAACTATTAAATGGAAAAAACCCCTTCTGGTGAAGAAAGTAATCCTTTTATCGTACAAAGCGTTTGCTCAGTCTATGGTACTAGGAAATAAATGAAAACTTTTATTAATTAGAAGTCAGCAGTGTAATTCATTGATTTAAAAGTTAAAAAATGAGATTTCTTAGATTATATGGAAATTCCATAATCAATCAACTGAAATAAAGTTTAAAAACTGTTATTTATAATAATTTTTATTTATTATATATATAATATTATATTTTATTATATATATTATATTATATATATTATATAATTATATATATTATTTTATATAATATGTTGAAAATGCAGCTAGCCCTCTGTCTTTCTAGAAAAATCAGCAAGGAGTTGCTACTGATAGTAGAAGCTAGTACACTTCTTCAAGTTGAAGGATTAAAATGTAAATATATGATTGAAAATGTTCCACATAAAACTAATCTAGTGTTTTCTCTCTCTCTCTAGATGCCATATCCTTTCAGGACTTTGGTGGTTATGATGCGCCAGCTTTGTAGGTCCCTATCCAGATGGATGATGTCCCCCGCGGTCTTCTCAAGCCACTCGCCGATGCTCTTCAGATACGTGATGTGCTGTCGCCCTCTGCTCCTCCTTCCATCAACCTTACCAGTCAGAACTACGTTCTCCAGACCATCCTTTCTCAGAATATGTCCCAGGAACTGGAGTTGCTGGTTGCGGATCTTGGCAAGAAGGGTTCTTTTGCTTCTCATAAGGTGCAGCACCTCCTCATTCGTTACATGGTCCACTCAGGGGGTTTTCAGGATCCTGCGGTAAAACCACATCTCTGTCGCTTTGAGTCTCTTTTCCATTTGGGCCGATATCGTCCAACACTCAGAGCCGTACAGGAGAATAGAATGTACATAGCTCTGTAGCATTCTTTTCTTTGTGTCGAGACTGAGAACTCCATTGACAAAGAGGGGTTTGAGGTTTTGGAATGCCTCTTTCACCATGCCAATACGAGCATTTATCTCACTGTCGCATTTGCCATCCGATGTTATTAGGCTTTCCAGGTATTTTAACTTTTCAACTTGGTTTATCTTCTCGCCCTTCTAATACAACTTACAGGGCTGATATTCCCTCTTCTTACTCACCACCATACATTCAGTCTTCCTTATGTTGATGTTCAAACCTTGTTTCTTGCTGGCTTCTGCAATGGTGCTTAGCAGTTTCTGATGTTTATTCTCTGAGTTACTTAGCGGAACTGCATCATCCGCGTACCTGAGATTGTTCATATTGACTCCTCGAACATTACAGCCCTCACGTTCCTCCAGCTCCCGCATGATCATTTCCATGTATATATTGAATAGATCTGGAGAGTAAACACAGCCTTGCCTGACTCCTTGCTTGATTGAAATGTAGTCGCTAAGGTTGTTTGACACTCAAATGGCTGCCTTCTGGTCATAGTAGAGGTTGGTAATAAGCCTCAAGTCCTTTCTATCAATGTCCAGCGACTCCAAAATATCCACCAAATTCTTATGCTTTTCTTTGTCGAATGCCTTGGTATAATCGATAAAGCACATGTATACGTCACGCTGCATTTCAGTATTCCTCTCGCACAGCATCCGCAGAATCAAGATGGCATTTCTTGTTCCAGCATTTTCAACGAAACCGTATCCTGGATCACTTCCCGTTGAATGCATTTTCTGCTTCTCATCATCAGCACTCTCAGAATGATTTTGACTATATGGCTCATTAAGCTGATGGTCCGATGAAGTTCGCAGTCGATTGCCCCAGGCTTCTTCGGCAGAGTGATAAAAACAGTTTTGCACAGGTCTTCTGGGATCTCTCCTGTGTCATATATTGTGTTGGCCATCTTCTGGGATCGCTCCGTGACCTTCGATATGCCAAACTTATCAAGAGCTTCGATGAGCTCAACGCAAATGTTATCTGGGCCACACGCCTTGCCTCTTTTCATTTTCTTCATAGCACCTCTCACCTCTGAATCCAAAATTGGGGGGCCATCGATGGACTTCTTGACAACTGGTTTTGGACCTTTCTCGTCATGGAACAAATCTCCTGTGTATTCTGTCGACCTGTTCATTATGTCCTTGTCCTCCATGAGAATCTCTCCTTGCTTGGATCGGATGCACCTACTGCAGCTTTTGAGGTTCCCGCCGCGAACCGACTTGATCCTATTGAACATGTCCTTGGTGCTTGTTTGCTTGAGGTTTTCTATTTCCGTACATTCCCTATGGTACCATGTTTCCTTGGCCTGCCTGCAGGNACGCCTTGCCTCTTTTCATTTTCTTCATAGCACCTCTCACCTCTGAATCCAAAATTGGGGGGCCATCGATGGACTTCTTGACAACTGGTTTTGGACCTTTCTCGTCATGGAACAAATCTCCTGTGTATTCTGTCGACCTGTTCATTATGTCCTTGTCCTCCATGAGAATCTCTCCTTGCTTGGATCGGATGCACCTACTGCAGCTTTTGAGGTTCCCGCCGCGAACCGACTTGATCCTATTGAACATGTCCTTGGTGCTTGTTTGCTTGAGGTTTTCTATTTCCGTACATTCCCTATGGTACCATGTTTCCTTGGCCTGCCTGCAGAGTTTCTTGATTCCCTTTGTTTTGTCTTTGTATTCCTGAGTCCCTCTCTGTGTTTCGTTCTGCCTCTCTCTCATGGCACTCAAAATTTCATCGGTCATCCAAGGTTGTTTCTTTTTTCTTTCGACCGGGGAAAGCTTCTCCACTGCCGTAGTAGTGATTGTTTCCTTGAGAGCTTTCCACTGGGTCAATTCTTGTTCCAGCACCTCGAACCTGTTCTGAATACTCGCATTGTATTGTGTCCTCAGTGCTGTGTTTGACGCAAGGAGTCCATAGTGTTTTTTTACAACATTTCTATATGTGTCAGTATCGTTTGATTATATTTTATTAGTGTGCTGCAGGATTATTTCCCTTTTGCTATGACCACTACCAAAGACAATTAACAGTTTTAATGCAGACAGCAGTTTGTATACCTCTTAATTTTTTTACTGAGAATGCTATAAAAAACTAAAACTAATCAAAGGCAGGTAGATTATGTATCCTTCCGTTTCTCGGACTTTATTTGGACAAATATTTGAATGCTATGAAAAAAGGATTTGTAATAGTAATAACATGGTTTTAAGGGTGATCTGGAATAAATAACCCGAGTTTCATTTCTACAATTTCAAAATCGTACGAATGAAGTGAGGGCTATTTGAAATTTTAAAATGAAAAGTTGGATTATTAATTCAAAATCACCCCCAAAAACCATGTTATTCCTAATGAATTATATTACAAAGTTATCTGCGGGGAGCAATAAGTCTTCATCTAACAGTAACTGAAATCTTGCCATCTTTGTGTTTGTTGTTCAGTTTTATTTTTGTCAGATTTATTGGAAACTATAGAAAAATTTATTGAAACTATATGGATTATTTACAAAATACAGTATTCTGATTGGCTAGAAATTTATCGTACGATTTTTTTATGAAATAAATTGCTACGAATTTACATTGTGTAATTGATAGGGTGATCACAAAAAATTATTAAGCGATTACAGAATAGTCACCCTCACATACGCTTTCCAACTCAGGCCACATCATTAAAAAAGAAATAAACTTTAGTTTCTCCCCCCGGGGCTAAAAAAAATCTGATTACAGAATAGTATGGATTGGAATTAGGATTAGACAAAGCAATTGAGCGACATTTTGCTTTTAAAGAATGGATTGAGATCGTAAAGCGACGCTCATCGTAGTCAAATTTTGAGTGGAATAGAACAAGCATCTGCAGTGGCTGTTTGAGATCAGGTTATGTTTTAAAAACACAGACAAATACACCAGTTACAAATTTGTACACTGTTTCTCTCCGTGAATATGTAAATTGCTATTAGAAGCCAAGGGTTAATAAGCAGATGAAATAGCTATTCTAATAACTAAACAGGAGGTTTCCCAAGCCTAAACGTAACAAAATAGACCAGTATAGAATAATACAAAAGCCATCCTAGAAAAAGTGCCAGGAAAAACGCAGGTCATGGCAAAATCCATAGCAGCAGGGCCAAGCATGCAGAAAATATGTAAAGGCCACCACCACTGATTTCCTAGCTCAAATACTACAGAGAGAACGAATCTTCCGAAGAATTGAGTTTGTTTTTAACTTAATGGTGCACATACAAAAAACGATTGGAGAAAACTAAGAGTTTTAAAAAATGAAGTAATAAAAAGTATCGTCGCATCCACAACCTTTTAGGTGTATGGAAGTACATATCAAATTAGAGTTAGTTATATAATAAATAGTGACCCTGAGGCTCTTGATGCCATAACAAGCACCTAAGATTCACTCTGATGTATTTAGTTTAATGTTCCACAGTTCTCTCCTTTTTCCTATGTATCTTTCGGCTACTCCCTGTTAGGGGTCGCCACAGCGGATCACACCCCTCCTTTTGCTGCAGTCGGCAGCATCTTCCCTCCTTACTCCTATCCCCCCTCATGTCTTATTTTATTACATCCATGTAGCGTTTCCATGGACTTCCTCTCTTCCTCCTCCCTGGCAGATTCATGTCTACCATTCTCCTCCCGAAATAGTTTTTCCCCTTCTGATCACATGCCCATATCACCTCAGTCTTGCCTCCCTTTGCTTCTCGCTCAATCTCCTAACATGTGCTGTACCTCTGATGCATTTATTTCTGATTTTATCCAGGCGTGTGACTCCAGGTGTCCACCTCAGCATTCTTAACTCTGCCAACTCCAACTCCAACTCCAGATTCTGTCAATGTGGTAATTATATCAACGTCTATTATTTTGCTGTTTACTTGCAAAAAAGCCATGTTGATGGAAACGCCGTATTTTTTCTTTTGTTGCAGCAAGAGTCAAAGATTCCCAGTAAGATAGTTCTTATCTTTTCTTCCTTTCTTTTATGAAATTAAAAGGGGTTGCTCCTTTATATATATTTGAACTGTCAGCTCTAATTTCTCAATAAAAAGACCTTGTTCTCGGACCAATATAGAAAAAAGATTGAAAGTCAAACCGTATGGACTTGGAAAAACAAAAGTAAAGGTAAATTATTTTTAATGAAACAAACTACAACGAAATGGTTACCTTTAATTGAACAAAAAAGATACACAATAAAGTAGATGTAAAGACTTAGGTGTAAAACTGTTTAAAAACAGAGAAATATAAATTTTGACGTTTTTGCTATTTTTAAGCGTTTAATGCATTATGGTTTCGGATGTGTTGATTTTTTTTAAAAAAAATGTTTAAATTTTTTAATAAAAAAAATATACTTTTTAATATTTTAAATTCTTTAAAAAATTCTCTTATTTTTATTATTTTTTTTTAATTTTTTATTTCTTATCTTTGTTTTTCATTTTTATTTTCTATTTTTTTATCACTTTCCGTAAATGTATTACTGGAAACGTGTATAGCCCGTTCAGCAACTACTTTCAAGTTAACACGCACATTCGAGTTACAAGAAATAATAACTTTTCAATAAAACTGCCTAAGATAAAACTTGAAATAGGTCGTCAATTGTTCTATTACTAAGGTTGTCGACTTTACAATGATCTTCCGTTAAAAATACGTAAAGACGAAAATTATAAAAATTTTACTAAGAAATTAGGCATGATTTTTAAATAAAATCATTTCAAGTAGCATCTTTTAATTTTTAGGTTTTTAGATTTTAGTGATTAGTTCCTCTAAATTCCCTTTATTCAATTTTAGCTCGTTTTTCAGCATTTTCAATGTCTTACTATGTGCTAATAGTCTTAGATCAGCCCTAAATCAGTTTTTTACCTTCCTTTTTCTCATTAAGTTTTTCCTTTTTTCTTTTTGTTTACTATTGTGTCAAAACAGGACCACATTAATAGCAGTTTTTACAGTATATGTAAAATACTGTGTTTATATGTATATTTTTCATATATGTATGGTATCCTGTATAAACATTAATTTAATACTACTACTACTACTACTACTACTAGTAGTAGTAATAATAATAATAATAATAATAATAATGAAATAATCAGATAGATTGGCATATTTGGTACCTGACTTATAATCAGTCATTTTTTCCACTGTAGTTACTTTCTGGACTTTAAACTGGTCAAGCTCAGGGTTGGATAAGACAACAGGACCACTCCAAAAATACTCGAGAAAGCTGGTATTGTAACTATCTATTTTTTTAAAAAAAAAGAGAATATCCAAAATATAAATTACTATAAAACAAAAGCTGCATTTAAAAAGTCTGTTTATAAGTCAACTATGAAATATATTTATATGATATAATGCAGGTTAGCTTTCTATATCAATAGTGTGTGAATTAAAAAATGCCCAGGAAAAACTGACTAGAATTAGAATAAACACATTAGAGGTGTAAAACAAACAAACAAACAGTCGTTACCAACCAATAAAAACTGTAGTTTTTATATTATGTCGATAACGAGTACTTTTGTAACAACAGTATAACTGATTTGAAAAATTGGTTTATTAGAGTCACGGAAATGCCTGTAAGTCTATCTAATTCAATTGTCAGCGTGTAACTATTCTTGTGAATTCTACTGCCATCTTTCCAGTTCAGGCTTAGATATCGTCAATCCAACGTCACTTCGGCCTTTCCCTTCCTTAACTTTCTGCTGTATGTCAGTATAGCGTATGCGTACATATGTTATCAGGTCATACTCTATGATCAAAGTACCAAATTGTACACCTTCTTACAGTTATTAGTAATCCTCTTTACGCAGATAATTCTTCAAGTTTTTTCATTAATGTGATAGTCTCTCCAAGTTGCCTAGAATAGCCCTTTACAGCTGGTGGTTTCAAATCCGTTTAACCTGTTGGAGTTGTTAACCTTTACAGCCCATATTTTACAACCGTTCTCCCCTGTGAACCATGCTACTGTGCAAAGAATTCAAAGCTTGAGTTCTTTGCTTACCACACGTATATTTTACACCACATATAGATCCTGGAATGCAGCACATCCTGGTTCTAGCCTGGCTTTTTTATCTTAGCTGCTGCCGGCCTCCTTATTCAGTATAGAGCTGAAGTACATTATGGTACTAGCCTGCTACAGGAGATCGCCCCTGAAATTACTGTCTAGCTGCATCATTTCTTTCAAGGTGGTCATAGACACAGACACACACAGACACAGACACACACAGACACAGACGCACACTTTCTAGTTTTAATGTTTAATAAGTAAACCTCCCCAATTCGTTAGATTTTTCGCCTTCTCTTTAACCTACGACAATAGTCAACATAACAGAAATAATTGAAAGTCTACAAATTGTCTAAAGCATAAAAATTGGTACTTACAACTAGCAAACTGAACTGAGCAATATTGCTTGTCAAATGGAAAGTCTTTCAAATTCATTGGACAGGAAGCCGCCAATCTTACCCTAAAAAGAAAGAAATGTTCGGTGATGTAAAGTTAGTTAAACTTAAAAACAGTCAAATTTTTACTGTCTGCAAAATGATTGTATGGGAATAACTTTCTTGGCACACACTGAAATTTATCTTTTTATAGATCTTATTAACAATCCGACATAATATCGAATGGTCTTTGGTATAAGGGAACAAAATTCTCAAACATGAAAAACAACCAAGCACCTTTTGAAAGCTCTTGTATCATCATCAGGAAAGCTCAATTTCGAGCAGCAGTGGCCCTCTTCACTAGCTCTCTCCATACGTTCCGGTCTTGGGCAACTCGTTGCGTCTGCCATTGTCAATCCACAAAGGTCTTTGATGTTATCGCTCAGTCTAGTTTTGGTCTGCCTCTGCCTTTCTTTGCAATAACCATGTCTGTAAGAAGAGTTTTTTCTAGACTGTCTTGTCTCAATATGTGACGTATGAAAGATAGCTGGCGTGGTTGTATTGTGTTTAAAAAAAATCTTGGCAGTTGATCTTTTGCGAAACCGACTCATTAGTTATCTTGTCTGTCCAACTGATGCGAAGAATTAAAGCTCTTGTATGGCGAGTAAAAAGATACATTAATTGTTTTTTAATAATCCTAAGATTTTTCAGTTTTTTATCAAATAGTTAATATAAGGGCTTGGTTCTAAGTACGATTTTTTGTATATATATATATATACATAAGGTAAAACACGAAAAGTAAGAACTATTAGTAACAATCAGAGTTCTTACTTTTCGTGTTTTACCTTATGTATATTGCTCTGCTATACGCATTGAGCACTTTTTGATACAAATACACAAATTACACAATTATATATATATATATATATATATATATATATATATATATACCTATTTGGAAAAGTTTTTGCGTTATTTATTAGTTTTGTTTATAGACTTTCACATAGAAAAAATTATACATTGTAGATAAATATGATTCAGGTTTAATGAAAGTAATTTAAGATCATAAGGATTCATCTGATAATTTGTTCTTCAAAGATTTTGATAGTCATAATGGGATCATAATATTAATTTTGCAACATGCTAGAATCTGGAATGTGAAATGAAACTGTGTATTGCCTGTACCTTGTGTATTCCACTGGGTTATTTAAGTCACTGTTATCGCAATTTAATTCAACTTTATTTTTTGTGGAAATTTTTGTCGCTAGTACTGGACCCGGAACCTCTTAGTTACTGTGCAACTGCAATAACCATTAAGCCCCGGCTCCTCTGCGTGGAACTGAGTCTACTCTCACAAATTGTCGAGAAGAGGTTACCTGGCGTTATACACCGGTCTTTAAAAAGTGAGGATTTTTCCTTAAAATAAAAAAACCCTAAATGCTTATACTTCTCTGTCTCAGGAGTAAAAACCAACGGTGGACAGAAATTATTAAGATCGGGAGATTGATTATACATGTGTCAACAGAAAATTTGTAATAAATCAGAGGATCTACTTTGAGTTTTAAAAATTGATTTTCAAATTCGTTTGCGACACTTGTAACAAAGCATGACCTAGTTGCAAACGCTTCGCTACATGGTCTGTTAATACGCACATAATCTTTTGAAAGACAAATTCAACTGATTATTAGAGGTATTGTGAATTCTTGGAAAACCTTTTTCGAAATCAGTGGCGACACAGTGTTTTCATTGTATAGTCTTATTTCAGATTGAATGACCTCATCTGGAGGAAAGTTATAAAAATAGTCTTCTAGTGTCAAAGGCGGACAATACAGATATTGTTTGAAAAATGACAACTTGTGAAGTTTATTTGGAAATGTAGACGAGATTGTGATATTTCAATATCACTTGACTTATGTTTTATCACTCTGACTTTTCGGTCTAGCCAGTTTTAGTGAAAAACCTTTCATCTTTAAAACCATTTTAATAAAATGATGAATGGCATAGTCCCCGTGCCTTTCATCATTTGAAACAACAGAACGATAAAATGAGATTGTGTAAATACCAGATTGTAAAAACATATAAAATGCCTTGGGATATCTGGGAGGGCGAGTAGAGAATACAAAACAAAACTAACATCCTGTGAACATTTAAATCCACGATCTAATATCATAATAATGCAATCATTAGCTGCATTGTTGCTCAAAAGGTAAACAGATTTAGAACAGGTGTTGATGATAAGGTGGGTTGGGTGTTTCAAATACGTATTACGTACAATACTTTTTTTAGAAGCGCTTTTTTCTTTGAATATATTCCATAGGTTTTACTTGCCAGGTTGTACTTTAATATACTTACGTTTGGAGTTATATTGTTCGGTAATGCTAAAGTGAGGTGATGAAATGAAGAAGATTTTCTAAAAAGGAATTTATATCCTCAGCTTTGTGACCTTGATAAACCAATGACTGTAGTCATCTCAATTATATCGTGGAATCGAGTAACAACAACAAATACAGCCAACAAAAAGTTATTTGACATTTCAGAAAAGGTGTCTTAATATTATTCCTTGTGCTTTGTGGAAATAAATTGAATTAACGCAAAATTTGTATTAGATAGGGTAAAAGGTTCAATTACCCTTGACTATAGTAAACGTCTCCCTTTGGTCCAATTCTAACCATTTCATTGGGGTTTTGGGAAGACGATAAAGTAGATTCACGACAGTTAATACAATATATATCCGTTAACCATATTTTATTTATCTCACGAAGAATCATAGGCTGCTTTAGAGATCCGGATAGACGTTTGTCTCTCCATTCCTGTACAATGTAACCATACATTTCAAATTCCTGAAACAAAAGAGACAAGTAATAAATTGCTTCAATGGTTTCAGTGTCATGTAACTAAAAACAGAGAGGTCAGAAAATAAAACTTTTAAATGAAGAAAGAAGTATGAAAGCTACGTGTCGAGCAAACATAAATAGGAGCAAAGAGATTTAGTGTTGATAACGCCATCCTATCAACTTCTGAAAAAATAAGCTTACAAAACTTGTATAGGTAAGCCTTAGATGAATGAAGAATGGTACACCCTGAATAAAAAATGAAGAAATTCCAAGAAAACGAAGCTTAACCTCCTGTAGCAACACTAAGAGGATAGCGATTATAGGGAAACTCTAAAAAGTAAGAAGGTCATAAACCAAAGGATAATTAGGATTCAGTCTACAATGAAAACACCAGTGAAAGTATAATTCTTTAGTTAAGCCTTGAAATAAAGAAGAAGAACGGAAAAACTAACTATGATATTGAAAAATGATCAAGTGTTTGAACCACTTGGGCAATCAACTCCACAGCAAGAATACCTGACCAACACCAGATCCCAAAATTTCTAGCAACATACTGTAACATTTTGAACAGGAAGCTTTCGGAAACAAGGTCCGTAGAACAGAGATTGTAAAACATTTTAATCTGAGATAAATATTTGTATACTTTTCGTACTTGGAGGAAAACACTTTGACGATAGCAAACATGTTTATCTACATATATTAGACGTGAGAATAGTGACAGCCGGTGCTAAATGTCCAGTTCACTCAAGAGGGCTGAGTCTGCAACCATGATTGCAAACCCGCTCGGTAGAAGGAAATATCTCATACCAAATCCTGAACAGATAGAGCTCGAAAGCCTTGGCAGGGTATCCATCTAGGACAAGGACATTCTGACAAAAGCAATAGCCTTGAGGTCGTCAGAACCATCTTAGCCTACTTAGCAATTGTTTGTAGTCGCCAGGCCTAAAGGATGGGGTTAGTTTGCGTGCAATGATCTTCAAGTAAATCTGGAGAGCGCAGTCAGAAAGTTAAATCCTACTCCGATGAAAAAGACGCCAATAGACAGGAGCCAGACGGCATTGAGAGTTGCAGTCTTAACTCTGCATGCAGGCTGCTCAGACATATGGGTCGCTTGTTGTTGTGCAGAGGCAAGAGCAACATTCAGCAGCACCATAGGATCATGCAGCTCTCTTTAGGGACAGCGTTACTTGCTATAAATAGAGAAGGGCCTGGAAAAGGTAGCCTAAACATTTGTCTCATTCTACCCAGTTGGTTAGCTGGAGTTAGATTTTATTCAAGCGCTAAGAAAAAGAAAAGAAGAAAATACCATTTGAACTAAAGATTGCGTAGTAAAACGTATGTACCAGGCAAAATTCGGACAACAGTGACCGTTCATAGAGACGCACGGCCTCTCTAGACAGGGAACGTTCAAGGCTGGACATCAAAATTTCAGTCGCCATTGAAGCCCGATGTGGAAGACTCCTTCACAGAGCAAAGAGGAGCCAGCGCCCTCTCCTGATCCTGAAAGGGGAAGGAAGAGCCCAGGCTATTAGGAGTGAGCTTAATGATAAATAACATCATTGATAATAAATTGCAAAACCTCCTAGTTGGCCATTCTGACTGTCTTATGTCTATACGGTTGCCATTATATGATGGCTAGCTCATCACTGTTAAAAGCGTGTATACCTTTACACTAAATGAAGATCCAGATTCAAAAGAAGCTTTCAACACAGAATTAAGAAACCTACTCTGGGAACTCAATAAAACTGAGAATATCCTCATTATGGGCGACGAAAAGGTCCCAGATAAAGAAGTTGCAGGTAGACCACCGCAAACTGTAAAAGTATCTGAAGAACATCGAAGAGAGCTTAGGGGTCGAGAAGGCATACCAAGAGTCACAGCAGCGGTATCTGGAAAACATTACTTAGGAAAAAACAACTGAAGTGGCTAAATCAGACAAAGAAGCAGCAAAAGAAGCATACAGGAACGCGTGCAGTACAGTACAGAGCAGACCAAGAGAGATGCAGAACAAATTATAGATAGCGCTAGCAGAGCAAGCTCTGCTGTTTGCAGACATTGGAAATAATCCTGTATCCTAAAGAATGTCGAAAAGAACTACTCATTGTGCCTATAAACAAAGATCCTGGTTTATAAGCTGCAGTGGTAAATACTCTCCTTTAAGGAGCAGAAGCTTGGATTCCGTACTGGAAACTAGTGCATCTTTACAACGCTTTCACCAGCGGTGCCTTAACTCCAATAAAGGCATCACCTGCAAAGACTGCGTGACCAACAATAAAGTCTTACAGCACGCCAAAATCTCAATCATTGAGTCTTTGCAACTGACCAGTCAGCTATGTTGAAACGGGTACCTCTCATGCATGAAGGACACGTGCATGCCAAAATATCTGTTCTACGGGGAGCTAAAGCATGGCAAGCGTGACAGAGGAGCCCTACAGAAGTGTTTTAAGGGCCAGCTGAAACTCCAGTTCAGGGTAGCCAACGTCCCAGAAAAAGACTGAATAAAAGTTCCCAGAGATAGAGGGAAAGAATCTGCCACCTTGCGCCTTCCTGCCCAAGGATTTCCATGCCAAAATTCCACCAGAGTGTGCCGGTCAAGTATTGGCCTCTACAAGAAGCATAAAACATGCCGATAGAAGACTGTTCTTCCACTTGATCAGGGGACCAGAGGAATCCGGCATCATTATTAGACGATTATAAATCATATAAATCCCTACTTTTGAAGCCCATAGAGAGTTTTATATATTTTAAAACAGCAACAGACAGAGCAGGAGAAATTATTTATGTAGTTTGATGGTACGGGAAAGTAGAGTTAAGTAAGTTACATAAATTGCATTGTGTAATAAGATAAAACACGTACTCTATATTTGACTACAAAACTGCATTCACAGTTATTAGATGAGTAATATATTAAGGATTTAAAATCTAGATTTTTCAAAAGCCGAAATAGTCTTCTTTGTAAGGGACTAAAATGAGAATGCTGCGAAGAGAAGCAAGGGAAACAGTCAGTAGAAATGAATACCAGGAATGGAAGGAACTAGAAAAAAGAATGGAACATATACAACTTAAACAGATGAATATCATCACCTTTAACATGTAACAATATGATTAATAGGGCGAGATATAAGAGTAAGGAATTCTAGTAGTGTAGCCCTAAAGGAACCATTTGGATAAATGGATAGAGGGAAGACAAAAGAAGTATAAATTGATATATAAATATATTTATGTGTGTATATATATACTAATTTCTGTCTTTAGTGCATTAAAATAGGCTATGGGATTTGTCTCATTATATGGAAATGTTCACTATATAGATGTTACACAAAATGACCTGATAAGAACAAATTATTTGTGCACATGCCTGCAGGTCCATCTTTTCTCGCTAGCATAAAATTACATCAGAGTTAACAAATTGCTACTGTTTGCTTTTATCCCTAACACAAAAAATGCATAGTTTATCAATTATTTTACATAAAGTGTAAATGGCATAATAGTCTTCGATTTATTGTTGGATTGTCCTGGTTTGATAGCTGCTTGCTGTAGAAACTTGTTCTCAGTCACTTAAAAGTACATTGAAACTTTCATATTTTCGAAAGTGAAAAAAACAGATTGCAGTTTCTTTAGTAAATCATCTTTATTACTACTAATTTTATCACAATAACATTCTGGGTTGGAATAATTTGATTATTTACTACAGTATTTATACATTGTTTACTGCTTATATGATGAATCTGTTCGCCATAATCATATTATACAATTTCTTAATGCTCTAAAACCCAGGTCGTAAAATCAAAGTTCGAAGTATCGAACTTTGATTTTAAGACCTAGGTTACCTACTATAGGGAATGCTACCTTTTTCTAAAAGTCTCCAAATATGACTTCGTTTATTATTGAATGAATACACAATAAAATGTAATGAGATGAAAGGACTTTGATTCTGCTTTCAGTACGTTATATATTTACCAATACTAAAAGTATAACAAATCACAGTTCTAATCGACCAATTTCTGTCCAATTTCCAAAATGAGTTTTCAAAATGAAAGAATTTTAAAAGAAGTCTTAACAACTGTCAAAAGTCAAAAGATTCCTGTATTCATGAGTTAAACTTATTAAAATCCTTTTTATTATCATTAATATTTCAATCTCAATTTGACCCACCAAATAAGAATGTGAATGAGATTATTTTATAATAGACACTCTGTACATTTTGAAAATGACTATTCTTAAATTACAGATACTATAAGACCTGTTTATTCAACTGTTAAAATTATTATGTTTTATGAACGATTGATATTTATTAATATTTACCATTATAGACACGTCTACTTTTGTAACTGCTTCCAACCATAAGACCATTCCAGCTTTAATAGTTGAATTTTGAATATCTAGAAAGCCCAGAAATATGATAAAATAAAAAAAACAATTAGGTTTTTATATTTAAATTATACCTTTTGCAATCTTGAAAAAAAGAAAAGGCTAAACAAAGTGTAGAAATTTGTTTCTGGTGCATTTTGACCATTTCATAAGAAATGGTAAACAATATTTCAGGTAACTATTTAATATCATAAGATATAACAATTGGTCTTTAGTGTAACTATAATATTACTAGTTCCCTTTAGTTAGCAGCAAACATCATTTAACAAAACCTGGCTGAGTTTGACACAATTTCTCTGGAAATATTACTACTAAACAGGTTTATTTCCTTTCCACATTCCTTCTCATATATTTTTAATATATTTCCTTTTCACATTCCTTTTCATATTTGCTTTTCATATTTCCTTCTCATATTTTTTTTTATATTTGCTTTTCATATTTGCTTTTCATATTTTCTTTTCACATTTGCTTTTCATATTTGCTTTTGATATTTGCTTTTCACATTTGCTTTTGATATTTGCTTTTGATATTTGCTTTTGATATTTGCTTTTGATATTTGCTTTTCATAGTTCTTTTTCATATTTCCTTTTCATATTTTCTTTTCACATTTCTTTTTCATATTTTCTTTTCTTATTTCCTTTTCATATTTCCTTTTCATATTTCCTTTCCATAGTTTCTTTCCATATTTGCTTTCGACAGTTTTGGAACATCTCTCTGATTCTGGTCGTAATTTTTAATACGTAATTTCGGTATGTAATTTTTAATTAACTCTATGAATGTCCCCCCTATAAGACCCCAACATTGCAGCAATGACAGAATTTCTGTTTTCCTAATATTTATTTGATATTACGTATTTTAGGTCTATAATCAAGTATTCTCTTTTAAAGTGAGATATGCCAAGATCATTAGAAGAATGTAAAATATCTACTGTTCTTCTCTTAGATTTCGGTTACTTTAAAACTCTTCAAAGTACTTGATCCTCTTCACTCATAATTCAATTTCTCATATAATTTTTGCATTTGTGACCAGACCCATTGCTGTAATGTTGTTATGCGGTATCGTTAATTTGGTAAAATTGATGGAAAAATGAATTTTTTTATATCACTTGTTTTAAAAGCCGTGTCACCAAATATTTCGTCAAATTTCATGGTGTAATTACAGTTGAAAAGGATTTTTATTATGAGTTTTACTCCTGGTTAATACGACAGACAGCATTTCAATATTATAATACACTTGTACAAAAAATAATATTTATATATATATATATATATATATAATATTTTCACGCTACTACATCACTAGGTAACCTCGGATAAGTATATCTGCAATGTGTGTGTATATATATATATAGACCTGACGAAGTAAATATACGAAAGCTTATCCTATCAAACAAAATGTCTTTGTTGTTGAGATATTATATATATATATATTACATATATATAATATATAATATATAATATATAATATATAATTTATAATATATAATATATAATATATAATATATAATATATAATATATAATATATAATATATAATATATAATATATAATATATAATATATAATATATAATATATAATATATAATATGTAACATAACGTATGCATGTAATAGATAATAGTCGTTTCTCAAAATCTATTGCAGACAAAGAGGTGGTTATGTTTGTCTAGGGTAAAGTGTTAAGGGGTATGCAACGGTTTAAATATTTGATTATGTATGTCTTTTTAACATGGTTTTAGGCTTACATTTCTATAATATTAGATATTCATTTAATTCAAAAATATACCATGTATACAATCACTTTAGCAGTGCAATGAACTTACCTCCATCTTCAAATGGAGAACTCTTTTGGTATCCCTGAGGTGGAAAACTGTCATTGTAGGCCTTCGATCTGGAAATAAAAAACGATTTTTTAGCATAATAAGTGTTTTTATCTCACTTTTTGTTAAAATGCAGGTGGAGGGTAAAATGTGTAAAATGCCTCTCGAGATTTTACTTTAGCTTACCATATGGAAGCCAACATTGTTTTATTGTGAATACAAATTATTGCAATGTGTAAAACTAACACTAGGAACTACTTTATGTATTGGGTTTTTAGTTGCCACATTTTCAAACCAGTCATGTTTGTCCAAGAAGTGTTTAATTACAGTGCAAGGAATGCCCAAAGTTCCAAACAAAAAAGCAATACATTTGGATCTAGCTCAAAAAACAGTTATCTTTGTTAGACCCCTCGTTATGGCTTTTAGTATCTACATAAAGCAGAAAAGCTAACTGGAAGATTTATAGGTAAGGTTAAGAAGTGCTTGGCGACATCTCGAAAAAAACAAAAGGGCAAACTGTTAATGACAGCCTAAAAGCTAAACCTATCAGTTTTGTAAAAATCTCTTCTAAATAAAAAGTAGTGGAAGTACCTATTGCAAAGGCGAAGTGCCACAAGGCTCCTGGAGTTAGGAACATACCCGCAAATACTTAACAACTATGGAGCAACATTCTTATAGAGAAGCTGACTGATCTGTTCAATCTGTACTGGGAGAGACGGATTGTACCATGAGATCTTTGTAATGGTGTCATTTTCCCTCTTTACAACAAAAAAGGAAAAATAACAGACGTACAAAATACAATGGCATCATACTTTTATCCAGCGCAGGGAGAACACTTGCATGAATCATCCTAGACAGATTTATTCCAAGCATCACTAAATGGAACCTACCAGGGGCCATTGCAGCTTCAGAGAAAATAAGGGTACAGCGGACATGATCTTTGTCTTGCAACAGATTGTGTAAAAAACATTGGTAATTTTATGAAGAAGTTGAAATGCAAGTAACTGCCTTGTATATTTTTTACCTTTGAGGTTAATTTTAATGGTATCTTTGATCTTAATTAAAAGCAATAGGTTAAAATAATACAAATTACTTGTCTACTTTGCCATGCTTTTAACACTAGGTCTACTTATATGAGAACCAATGTTACTGAAGCTGCCTATTTGTAGCCCCTAAAGCTCCTCGTAAACCAAAGTATGTTTTCTCTTTAATATGGTGTAATCTACTGTACTTTCCTTCTTATTGTTACTAGCATTATTACCCCTTTGAATGCCATAAGACAGGAAACATAGTTTTGCAGTATGCTACAGTAAGAATTTTCTATAAGTATTAAAGTTTTATCGCAACAATATTAACTGGGTTTTTAAATTCTATAAACAAATTGTTTTCTTTTAGATTTTTTTGAAACGATTCGTTATTGTAGATAAAACTATTAATTACAAATAGAAGTAAGACATAATTGTTGATATTGATAGTAACATTGAATTTTTAAAGGATTAATAGACAGCTTATTTGACTTTGAAAATTAAGTAAATTTAATTTATAAACTCTTTTTGATAACTGAGTCAGAATGACAGAAGTCAGTATAAAGGAAAGGGCGCTGCAAGAATTTAATATTGTGCATACAAAATGAATTAAAGAGTTTTTATACAGATATTATCATGTATTGCCTGTCCAAAAGCATTTATTTTTGTAAATAAACGTGCTGTAAACTAAGCAAGTATTTCGATTTTAGGTCGTTGTTTATGTGCACTTTAAATAGCCTCGTCTTCAAATCATTATTATGAACTTGTGTTTGTGATTGAAAAAGAGTCAATCGACTTTTTTGATGACAAAGAGGCACACAAGGCATGGAGCCACTAAGTGTATGAAGTTGCGAAAAGGAGAGAAAAAGCATAAATGTATATATTTTTTGTGATTTTTAAACCCTTGTTTACTGTGCTAGTACCTTCTATTTTCTGATCTTCCACCGTAAGAAGTCTCTCAATATCCTACTTTTCTAAATCGAAAAGCATTATTGAAAACAGCAGATGTAGATATTTTTTGTGATTTTTAAACCCTTGTTTACTGTGCTAGTATCTTCTATTTTCTGATCTTCCAACGTAAGAAGTCTCTCAATATCCTACTTTTCTAAATCGAAAAGCATTATTGAAAACAGCAGATGTAGATATTTTTCTTCACCTAAAAGTTCTCCTGGATTTTACCAGAACAAAGACAAAGATTTATCCCAGTTCCAGTAAAGAATGGACTGGTCGGAATTCATACTGTAAGCCAGCAATCTGTACAATATGACTTCCATAGCCTTATAGCATTATAGAGTGATATCATGGCAAAATTATTCTATATTACCTAAAGTATTAGATAACTCTCTTTGCTTCAGCAAGTGGGTACCATTTTACATGTCTTACTACACCTGGTATTCTTCCAATAGGAGCTCTATCCACAGCTGTTGCAATAGAACCTATTTCAGTGGTTATAGGATTATTCCTTCACATTGACAAGTATTTAGTGCTGATCGGGGCATTATTATTACATATCTCGTTCATCTAATTTTTCACTTCACCTAAATTTACCATCTGTGTTTCATCTTCTGTTGGGACCAACCTTCAGTCCTACTACTAATAATCCTACTTTCCCTC
The DNA here is from genome assembly GCA_003991215.1 of Morbakka virulenta. Classification (NCBI taxonomy): domain Eukaryota; kingdom Metazoa; phylum Cnidaria; class Cubozoa; order Carybdeida; family Carukiidae; genus Morbakka; species Morbakka virulenta. The sequence continues at coordinate 654,235 of RDPX01000077.1, read as the reverse complement.
CCCTCCTTTAATATCAGCATGATTCGATGGTAATGTACACTAATATTTTTCACGTGGCCAGATTCGCCTGATGTACAGTCCTTTTCTCTCTTTTCTTCAATAACTTAAATATTATTTTTCTATATTCTTCAGAGTCTAGCTTTTTTGAAGAGATTCTTAAAAGCGCAGATTTGATCTTTTTGCCAATTTCTACTCTCATCTTGTTCATTTCGCTTTACTGACATTAATCGCTTAAGATCCCGCTGGTCTTTGGTTAAATGGAAGTTTTATTTTTTCAACGGCCTTGTTTGCCTTGTTCTATCACTATGTTTTCTATGCATGCATAATTTACTTAATAAAGATGCATTGAAAGCTTTTTAAGCAATTTAATACTTTGTTGTTGAACATTGCCCACCTGAGTTTCATGACTATCCAGTAACACTGTGCTTATTAATGATAATGTAATTTGATCTTTATCTTCTTTTTAATAGAACCGTTTTTTCTGCTAGAGTCGTTTACGTAGTCATCCATCCTAATACAAGCTCATCTCATACTAGTACTTGATGTTGTAGGACTACGTTCTCTCCAGGAGTGGTCTTACAACTCCTAATACTTTCCATTCTCTTTCTCTTTCTTAAGTTGTAGTCTACCTTTACTCTGTTTCTTTAAGTCATGTCATATCATAGGGTGGCCTTTTACCTCAAACCATCTACTTGTGATGTGAGTCTGTCTGCTTTCCTCCAAAATAAATAGGCTCTCTCAGTTATTATTTCTTCCTCAAAACTAAACCCTATTTTCTCCTTTAAATAATGTTCTTACCACCCCAATTTTGCCATTAATATCTTCTATACTATTTCTGTTTGGTGTTTGAAATAGCTTTAATTAAAGTTTTCAGTTCCTAGTAGAATAGGTGTTTCTCACTCTGACCACATTCAGCATGTAGACGAAGCACTGTCAGGACATTCAATGCCTCTTCAGCTTGGATAAGCGGTAGAAGGGGAAATGTAATACACAAAGGGTATATAGTCACTACTTAAGATCTTATTTTGCCATGACTTTGATTGTTTCAATTTTTGTCAATCATTTAACTTACAAAGATTACCACTCTCTGACCATTAGAGACATGTCTACATACAGTTTTTTGCTACTCTAGAGAAGGCTGATTGGCAAACAAATTGAGGCGCTGTGTTCCACCAATTTTTATTGGGATTGAGAATGGCTGAAAAGCATATTGGCTTGTGTAACCAAGATTAGAACATACTACACACTTGCAACTTGTTATTTATTCCCTGGATTTTCCTAAGTATATATGGGAATGATAGGACAAGAAGAAAGAATTTAGAGTCATGTAGGCGGGTATTGATAAAATATACAATCTCTTTGCCATCAAAAAATTATGTATTGATGGTGCCAGCGAAAATATTTTGCTAAACGAAAGATAAAGATAAGATGCGTAAAAGCAAAAATGATAGAAGTCTTTGGACCAGAGCAACCAACGATAACACACAATGACAAACCAATCGAGGATATGAAAATGTTTTAGTATCTCGGAAGCGTGATTAGCCATGATGGAAGTTAAGAAGCCGATATTAACAGCAGAATCGGTAACGGTGTAGGGACATTCCAAAAGATAGCATGAATATGGAAATCTTCAATCATCAGTACTCCCTAGAAAATCACGTTTTATAAGTCGCTTGTCCTACCGACTGTTCTTTACGCAAGTGAAACCTGGCACATACTCAAGAAAACTAGCAAAAAGGAAGATGTTTTCCATAAGAGTTACTTGCGGAAAATACTTAAAATCATATGGAGAGACAGAGTGACAAACGATGCAGTACTCAGACGATGTAAGAAAACACCACTTCACACCATAATAGCAACTAGAAAATTGCGAATAGCAGGGCACATCCTACGACTTCTTCAATCTAGACACACCAAAACAGCTAAGTTTTGGACACCTGAAGAAGAAAGACAAAGAGAGGCAGGCCAAACATCACATGAAATTTTCAAGACGACCTCAAGAGAGTAGGGAAGACCTAGACTGGAATTGAAAGACAGGCTTCTGACAGAGTTTGGTGGAAGTCGATTGCTCCCCGATGCATCCCCAGACGTTGGAGGATATAAGTCTAAGTCTAAGTAAGTCTAAACGAAAGGTTTGAACCAGTTTCAAAAGCTACCACAAATACAAATTTTAATTAAGTAACTTTTGCCGTATTCACAGCACCAGTAATTTTTGTTTTTTTATCTTTTCTTCTCTCTCCTTTTGTTCTATTTGTTTATAGTGTTCGTCTCAAACTAATCTCTTTTTGTTATTAAGATTTTTTAACTATTTCACACTGAAATAGGTTTTGAAGAATTGATTGAATTTACTAGAATTCGACTCCTGTTAGCGGCAGCACGACGTTTAAGGACGGGTGGTAATAAAATGACGATTCCATACTTTTGTCCTCATTTTCAGGTGTGGTTTGATCTTCTGATTTTGGTTTCGAGAGTTGACGGTTTGATATATTTAGGATGAAGAAGTTTATCATTCCTGACACCTATAAAAACTTTTGTAACATAGTTTTTTGGTTGTCGTACTCTAACCACTTTAAATGTCAACATAGATACGAAGCCACACACAGTCACACTCATTAACACAGGCTCTCACACACATGCACACACTTACACTATCTATCTATCTATCTATCTATCTATCTATCTATCTATCTATCTATCTATCTATCTATCTATCTACCTATCTATCATTCCATACAGGGTAAGATGAGATAGCTCTAAAAAGTTCCAGAAAGTCATATTTGTATTTTAGAGATAAACGTGGGTATATATCTATTCATCTATCCATTTATCTAAATATCTGTACATAGGAATGTGGTAAAACGTTATACTATATAAATAAACGTTATGCTATTTATAACAATTTGTTATTAACACAACTTGTCTCAGAAATAAAAAACAAATGCAAGTTAAAATAGCATTATTTACTTATCTTGCTTCTATACAAGATACTTATCTTCTTGCTAACTTTTGGTAATATGTTGCTTTCTAATTGATTTATTTTTCATCTACAGACCTAATNCTATCTATCTATCTATCTATCTATCTATTTATTTATCTATCTATCTATCTATCTATCTATCTATCTACCTATCTATCATTCCATACAGGGTAAGATGAGATAGCTCTAAAAAGTTCCAGAAAGTCATATTTGTATTTTAGAGATAAACGTGGGTATATATCTATTCATCTATCCATTTATCTAAATATCTGTACATAGGAATGTGGTAAAACGTTATACTATATAAATAAACGTTATGCTATTTATAACAATTTGTTATTAACACAACTTGTCTCAGAAATAAAAAACAAATGCAAGTTAAAATAGCATTATTTACTTATCTTGCTTCTATACAAGATACTTATCTTCTTGCTAACTTTTGGTAATATGTTGCTTTCTAATTGATTTATTTTTCATCTACAGACCTAATTACAATTGGCATTGAGAGATCAAATCGACTTACCATCACAGAAACACTTTAAGTGCAAAATTAACAACAAAAAACGCAAGCTGACCGTAAAAACAAATTCAAATTGTTACTTACTTTTGGATGTGTAATTGAATAACAAGACCAAAGGAAATTGCTTTGTTGAAAAACCAATACATTATTGGTGCCTTGTCTTTCTTGTGGAGAATAATATTTGCAAGACCTTTCATCTAATACTACAAAAATGATAAGATGAATTCTGAATTAATCATTTCTGTATCTTTTTATTTACTCAGTCTATTTGTCAATCAATGGATCAATGAATCATATATATATATATAGTTTCGTATGGGATGCAAAGAAAAAAACCGGAAAAGCACCCGGAATATCTTGGTGTATCCTAAAATCAGCCCCACATTACAACAACAGCACAAAAAGATGCCTCCTGCGTCTCACTGTAAAAATGTCCATTACAACATACACCATCAAGAAACAACTCAACAAAAGATCAGAACTTATTTCAAAATGCCGAAACGAAAACAAATTCCTCCCCCGCAACTTCATACCTAATAACTAACCATATGCGACCTCCTTTTCTGATCAAACAGCCGGGCACCCATTTACCCAATTTGAAAGTAAATCAATCTTTAGTAATTTTAAACCGTATCATCCACATGGGACTTTCTTTCTTTCTTCCTTTCTCAGAATATTAACACATTGTAATACGTTACCACCTGTAATTTTTATTATTTTTGATGAGACGCCGACTTTATTTGTTTATAAAAAGCCTGTACAGTATTTGTACCATTATTGCCTGATAATCGAAATATCGTAAAACTATTAGTTGCAATCACAGTTCTTATTTTTCGTGTTTTACCTTATATATATATATATATATATGTGTGTGTTTGTATGTGTGTGTGTAATCTTGTTTATTTGTAGCAAAAAGTGCTCAATGCATATAGCAGGGCAATATACATAAGAAAAAACACGAAAAAAAGAACTATGATTGCAACTAATAGTTTTTATTTTTGGTGTTTTACTTTAGGTATATATATGTGTATGTATATGTATATATATATATATATATATATATATATATATATTCATGTGTGTGTATCTGTTCACCCATCCACCACCATACCAAACAACACAAAAATGCAAATATTTAAGCTAGTTATGTTTTCATAATACGCATATCCAGAATTATAATAAACTTTTAAAGCTTAAGAATAGATTAGCTAGAATACGCCAAGTGAAACTACTCACGTCTTAAAATAATATAAAAACTTGACAGAGAATCTATAAAGCAAATCCAGAAAAGTGTTTATTTTTAGAGTAGATAGTTTTTAGTATTGTCCAAGGGTTGTAGGTACATCTGAGTGTTGAATAAATTCTAATATTCAGGCATATCATTTTATTAATATTAATTGAAATTAATAGGACTATAATAAGGCCTTTTAAAGAAATTCATAACTGATTATGAATCTAAAATAGGTAACATAAATTTTTACTCTTTACAAGTCAATCTTCTTACAATCGACAGTCATAAAATATAAAGTTTAACCAGAGCAATAGAACTTTGTACCTCGCAAGTCTTGTGTCGTCCGTGTTTCAAATCCAAGACGTTAAAGAAATTTAGAAAAATCTCCTGTTATCCGAAAGATAGTAACATCCATCTAAGTTGGAAAAATCGTTTATCTGAAATGGGATCAAAAGAGTATGATACATATGCAGTTTTTTAAAAAGTCCTTAAAAAATAATTACTTACAATATGAGAATCCTGCAGGGAACGGAATTCCGGACCTTCTGAAGTAAACATTGACAGATAACACAGTCATTGCTTGACACAAGAGTTTATGTCTATTTTGCTGTAGTACCGCTCCAAAGTAAAGAAACTAGATTAATTATTGTTTTTTTCATAAATAATGAAGTAGCCACAGTGGTGTGCGGCACATTTTAAAACATTCTACGTGCAGTTATCTTCTCATAAGGGAGGAAAATCTAGGAAATTAAACAGAGCATGATGGTCTTAATTGTTATCCAAGAGCTTGTACTGTAATGAATAACGAAAATTGTATGCGGTTTAAGAGCCGAGTTTTGAATATGTATCTAAGCTACCAGTTATATGTGGTTTCGCATTTTGCACTGAAAAAAATTGGCAGGAAGAGAACATTGATGAATAATTAATTTAGAAAGAATGACTAAGTAGCGAGTCTAATTTTTCTATTGTACTACAATTTAATTCTTTTCAAACACTACTTTTTGGATCAAAACAAAGAGCCGTCAATATTGATGTTGAAAGCAGGATTTTAGCACTTCCGAATTCAAAACGTATTAAAGCTGAACAACACCAAACCGTCATCACTCATTTCTGAGAGAATTTAAACCAATAATCACCAGGTCCTTCCATGTGGTTAGCGTCATCCACATATCAAACAAAAGGAGATGAAAAATATTATTTGGGTTTAAAACTTTGTGTAGTTTTCTTAATGTCTGAGGAAATGGCCGTGTTTCAAACTTTAATTGTTGTATTGTAGCAGACAGTAGGTAAAGTAAAAAGCCTCGATGATTGGATTCAAAGTGAAACTAATCGACAAAACTCCCATTTTGAGTGTGAGAAAATACATTAAAAAACAAGCCAGTCTACTTATCACGGATTGGATTCAAAGTGAAACTAATCGACAAAACTCCCATTTTGAGTGTGAAAAAATACATTAAGAAACAAGGCAGTCTACTTATCAAAGATTGGATTCAGAGTGAAACTAATCGACAAGACACATTTTAGTTTTTAATGAGTCTTATACACAGCACTCTAAATAAACTTGTCCTAACCATATAACTAACTCTGATAGATTCTGATATTTCAATATTAGCTCTTGAGATTAAGAGTGTTGATTTAAGAATTTCAATGTTTTTTCATGCAATCTGATAAAAATGGTGTTTTTGTCGTCTTCCCAAGAATAAATGCACTTTAAATGAAGTTTGGTATGTGTTTAATTCTAAAACCTTTGATAGTTCGTCTTTTCTGGATTTCCTTTAAGAAGTAACATTCTGAAATTACCCCGAGGCTTCCAGAAGCTATATTTTCTGAATGTACTAACTTATCTATAAAATTGAAACTTTTTATGTTTAATAAGTCGGGATCCACATTGGTAGCATTTATAATATCATATTCTAAAATGGCTGGGAGTGTAGTTCGTGGTCTTCCTCTAAACTTCTTTCTTCCGTTACAATTTTCAAAATAAAATTTCATGCTTAAAATTGTATTGATGATTTCAAAAATCTGAAAGAACTGGCGCAGGACAGAAAAAAGTGGCAGGATATTGTAGGGCTTATCTGTGAATCTAGGTAAAGCAAGGAGTTGCAGAGTGACCCATATACAGACTCTTTCGGAATTTTGTGATACCGAAAGGGCCTGTAAATGGTTCACTCTACCCCGCTCTAAGCTGATATATATATATATATATATATATAGTAATATTAGTAAAGTATACCAATGTTCACTAAGAGTGCTCAATGTTTCCAGAGCATTTATAAATCCAGTATAGAAATGAATAAAAGTATACTCAAGGGTATACATAAAGTTACAAACCGTAATACATACTCAGGCAAACAATGGCTATGCACGAGGTCAATTACATACCGCGCACTGACAAACAATGTCGCTTCCCCCCGCGTGGGAGTGTGTAAAAATGTTCATAGCATAATAGGAGTTATGCATACGGGGTCTACTTGACATTACCGATAATATATTTATCACGGTGGCGACATTTACTAATCAGTTCGTTGCGTTTATTCAAAAGCTGCTCAGAGTCTGATTTTATTATGCATATCTTTTCGCATAAGCACAAGTCACAGCGTCTAGTACCACAAACATAGGGGGATGTTTTAACAGCTATTGACCAATTAATTTTAAACGGTGCTTTATCATCCTTTAGTTTCCATACTAACTTAGAAAGTTCGGTAGCATTTTGGTAGGAGCGATTACGGAACGATTTGGTGTGGTTGATGTATCGATATTTAAATTCGCTTTCTGATGTGCCATAATAAGTAAATAAATTACCTTGAGTAACTACTTCAGCTTTGTACACAATATTTGTTGATAAACAACTACCATTGAGAGGACAGTTCTCTTTATTCCTGCAGTTGCAAGGTCTTGTTTCTTCTTTAAACTCATTATTAATAATTTTGTTGTTATGCTTTTTAATTATGCGTGACATTTTTTTATTCATTTCTTCATTTATACAATATAAATGAATACTTTATTCTCTTGAGTGTACCATAATTACCATGCATCTTTATAATACACGAAATTTTGTAGTAATTCATTGCAGTTTGAAGATTGTTAAGAAAACATGAAACTAGTAGTAACTGCTAAATTTGTCTAGTTATTTTGTACACTATACTGGATTTATAAATGCTCTGGAAACATTGAGCACTCTTAGTGAACATTGGTATACTTTACTAATATTACTATCATACGCTCCTATTTAGTTGAGCACTCTACTCTAATTTCACTACTACAAGATACAGCACAGACAAATGAATCCAACAAACTATAACAACGTGACAACTTTTCAGAAACAAGTCAAACTTGTGGAAGATTTAGATTCTAAACTTCAGGCTGTCAGGGAATGGGGAAGGAGGTGGCTGGTTTTTTTCTTCTCCTTCTATGTACCGTACCTTACTAAGGCGTTGGCGACCATGGTTTTGTACATTCTCCTATCCTTCACAACGCGAAATAGATCTATCATCGAACAGTTTAAAATTTTTGCCAATTCATCCACAAACACTAACCTCTTTCTTTAAGTACTGCAAAATCGCAACTGAAATCGTTTATGTGAAAGCTGAGCTCTTATCTTCCGCTTAATGATTATGATGATTATTGTTCTGATGCTAATGTTGGAGAGGTTGATTTTCCTCTTGAGGAATACTCATAAATGATGATATTTGGTTTTTGATTTCCTTCAGATATTTCTTGGGGTTGTTCTATTCATTCTATTGGTAAGTGACTCTTAAAAAGTTGGTTCTTTGTATTGAGCTAGGCTGCATCTTACGCGTGAGAACATTTTATACCTCTTTAAATGTATTATCTACCCTTGTATGAAGTACTGCTATTAGCTCAGGGCAGGTGCTCCGTCATCTTCAATTTTTGTAGTTCAGAGAAGTGTCTGTAACTTGGTAGCTCCTAATTTTGCTGGTAATTTTCAATCTTTGTCTCATCGATGGAATGTGGCTTGTCTTAGTATTTCCTACTGGCATTACCATGGGAAGTGCCCTACTGGGATTTGCTCCTTGGTAAGAGCTCTGGTTGTTGCATTCCATGCGACTCCTCTTTCTCAAAATCCTCATCATCAGACAGTTGTTGCTCCTCATTGAAGTAAATCTTACAGTGAATGTATTTTTTTCCCTCAAGCAGCTCGATTGTGAAATTTTTCGGTTCATAAGCGCTTTTCTCTATCATATGGATTAGTTGTTTCACGTATAAGGCCAGCTGCTATCTCTTTGCTTAACTATTCTTTGTATATATCCTTCACAGCTCCACACACTAAGTGGCTTTACACCGTGTATGGTTTTTAACCATAAACTGATATACTCCTAATTCGAATTTTTCTGTAATTAGTGATTACGCTTGAAAAAATCTATCAAGTAAAATGAAAAGCCTTTCAGAACATCATTCCTAACATCACTTTATTCTTTCAGACACCTTGTTAGCGAGACCACACTCCATAGGGATTACCTTGATTTGTACGAGTAGTTTACGAAAATTTACGGAGTCCTTCAATTAATTAGAAAACAGTTTAATTTACCACACAATGCATATTTTATTAGTTTTATTAGTGCTCACCTAGTTAAGAAACTCCTTGGTGAGAGATTAGATTATTTGTTGATTTTTTTCCCTAACCATTGTTTTGGTTCTATGTGAAACATCATTACAGAAGAAACCGTAATTTTGTGTTCACCTGGCACAAGTATAAACATTTTTCTCGCTTTGAGGTTTTTGTTTTATACAAAACCTAATTTGCAAGATAATATAAAATTTGGTCACGTTGCTAAATGACTTGGAGGATAATTTCCATCCTTTTTGTATTTAGAATAAAAATGTTTTGGAACAAAGCTAAAATAATATCTGCAGACAAGAGCTTTGGAATACCCTTGAAATCAGTAGCACAATATCTTCAAAGATAAATCATTTTACGTTTATTGTGACTACTACATACTGTCTGAATAACTTTTATTTTTAATTCTTGCATGTATAATAGCCATTTGATCATCTAGTGCTAATTTAATTTTCTTGTGGTTACTTCTAATACGACAAAGGAGCAAAAGCTTAATGGCTAGTGCAGTTGCATCAGAACCAAGAGATTTCGCAGTCAATTTCCCGAGCGGATGAAGAGAATATGGAACTTTACCATAGAAAGAGCCATTGGTTAGCGACAGCAAGGGCATCCGGCTAAGAAATTCCTCACTGCCAAAACAAAGCCCCCCTGAAGGCCACCATCTGAGCCCCAATTACTGGGGAAAATGACCCTAAAACCCAAAAAATCCAAACAACTTTTTAATACTGATATACAAAAACCGAGACGTATGAACAGATAAATACAGTTTTATGTCCTCGGTTTTTAAGAAGATTAGAGTTCAAATTTGCAAAACTGAAAAAATAAATGAAAATTAAATCCAGGTTCATGTATGCGAATTACAGTACCGAATATTTTCGAAATCTTGTTGTTGTTATTTCATGTTCAAGAAATTAAAATTACAGGTTCTGGCAGTTGCTCCTTTTAGTATTTTATGAGAATTTTGAATTAATTTGAATGTGTTTAATATGCGTTTTGATATGGTAAGTCTCCTACTCTTTCACTTATTGGGTTATTTTGAATAATACGAGAAGCCTTCTGAATTAAAATGTATTAAGGCACAAATGATCATTTTATATTTCTTTTTTTTGGATTTAGCTGTATGAAAAGATATAATTTGTTATATTATCAACAGTGAATACATATACAAGGTAAAAGAGAAAACTCAAAACTTGTGTATAGAACTTAAAGTTTCGTGTCTTACACTCATCAGCTATACTTGTATATTTGCTCTGGGTTTCCATCAAGCACAGTAACTGGTAACAGAAGAACTTATTTTTTTCGATTGTTTGTTTAATTATATATATATACGCAAATTTGCGTAATGCGGAGCTCACTACGCATGCGTAGTTTGAGCACTCTGACAGGATCCCACAATAACTTCTTAAGCTGTGCTTGCTCCGGCAACATGGCCTGAGAGTTATGTCTCAGAAACTCTGTGCTGCACTGATGAACCCACAAAGGGCGAAACAGTACTGTCTGTAGCTTGAGTATATATGTATATATATATATAGTATTAGAGTGAAGCACTCAGAAAACTTTAGCCAAAGATGGAACTGGCTGATAAAATGACAATAATGGGACAATCCATAAATGAACAATCCAGAACACAACACAAAGGGAAACATGAGGATATATATATATATATATATATATATATATATAT
>RDPX01000077.1:620465-642673 GCA_003991215.1 Morbakka virulenta | reverse complement strand
ATTTGCGTAATGCGGAGCTCACTACGCATGCGTAGTTTGAGCACTCTGACAGGACCCCACAATAACTTCTTAAGCTGTGCTTGCTCCGGCAACATGGCGTGAGAGTTATGTCTCAGAAACTCTGTGCTGCACTGATGAACCCACAAAGGGCGAAACAGTACTGTCTGTAGCTTGAGTATATATGTATATATATATATAGTATTAGAGTGAAGCACTCAGAAAACTTTAGCCAAAGATGGAACTGGCTGATAAAATGACAATAATGGGACAATCCATAAATGAACAATCCAGAACACAACACAAAGGGAAACATGAGGATATATATATATATATATATATATATATATATATATATGTAATTTATAAAAGAATGAACTATCCACAGAGAGAAAGAACAATAATGATGTATGAAGGATAGAACTATGGTGAAGCGTGATGAAGAATGTAAAATGATAGACGACTAAGAATAATGATTAAGATGATGATAATGACTAAGAATAAAGTAGATATCATGGATCATCAGTCGATTACCATGTCAACCATTTCGGACATTTAATTTATATATATATATATATATATGTCCCTTGGTACTGCCAGAAATGATTTATTGTTGGCTTTTAGTGGTAGAGCGCCATGTCGACCAACGACGAATAGCGTGACTGATGATTTTAGTGGTAGAGCAATTTGTTTTTATAATACCTCTGGTTGAATTTATCCTCTTGCTAGTTTCTTATTGAATCGACTGGAACCAAGTTATTTTCCTCTTTGAACACATCAGTTAGGAGATGTAAACATTTTTTACTGGCTCTAAAAGATACACAGTTGTGGTTATTCTTATATTTTTTATCTTCAGCAGTAATCTGTACAATGCAGAAACCTAAATTTAATGTCACTACAGAAGAGAAAACAAAAAAGCTCTCCTTTTTCCCTCCCACGCACACACACATGAATACATTATGAAGGAAAGGAGTCAATGACAGACAATTCACCTTTAGATAAACTTGCATAAGTATACTTTAAAGACACTAGTATACATGTATCTTAAATGAAACTGGAAAACCATTTGGTTTTCTCATCCTCCAAAACCAACTCGCTTTTCAAAACAACGCGTCAGACGTTCTTGGCTTTCCACCCATTCCATCTACCTAAATAAATTCATCTATATACAGCCCTAGTGTAAAAAAAATACATTAAGAAACAAGGCAGTCTACTTATCACAGATTGGATTCAGAGTGAAACTAATCGACAAAACTCCCATTTTGAGTGTAAAAAAATGCATTAAGAAACAAGGCAGTCTACTTATCACAGATTGGATTCAGAGTGAAAAAAATTGACAAAACTCCCATTTTGAGTGTAAAAAAATGCATTAAGAAACAAGGCAGTCTACTTATAACAGATTGGATTCAGAGTTAAACTAATCGACAAAACTCCCATTTTGAGTGTGAAAAATGCATTAAGAAATAAGGCAGTCTACTTATAACAGATTGGATTCAGAGTGAAACTAATTGACAAAACTCCTATTTTGAGTGTAAAAAAATGCATTAAGAAACAAGGCAGTCTACTTATCACAGATTGGATTCAGAGTGAATCTAATTGACAAAACTCCCATTTTGAGTGTAAAAAAATGCATTAAGAAATAAGGCAGTCTACTTATAACAGATTGGATTCAGAGTGAAACTAATTGACAAAACTCCTATTTTGAGTGTAAAAAAATGCATTAAGAAACAAGGCAGTCTACTTATCACAGATTGGATTCAGAGTGAATCTAATTGACAAAACTCCCATTTTGAGTGTAAAAAAATGCATTAAGAAATAAGGCAGTCTACTTATAACAGATTGGATTCAGAGTGAAACTAATTGACAAAACTCCTATTTTGAGTGTAAAAAAATGCATTAAGAAACAAGGCAGTCTACTTATCACAGATTGGATTCAGAGTGAATCTAATTGACAAAACTCCCATTTTGAGTGTAAAAAAATGCATTAAGAAACAAGGCAGTCTACTTATAACAGATTGGATTCAGAGTGAAACTAATTGACAAAACTCCCATTTTGAGTGTAAAAAAATGCATTAAGAAATAAGGCAGTCTACTTATAACAGATTGGATTCAGAGTGAAACTAATTGACAAAACTCCCATTTTGAGTGTGAAAAAATGCATTAAGAAACAAGGCAGTCTACTTATCACAGATTGGATTCAGAGTGAAAATAATTGACAAAACTCCCATTTTGAGTGTAACAAAATGCATTAAGAAACAAGGCAGTCTACTTATCACAGATTGGATTCAGAGTGAATCTAATTGACAAAACTCCTATTTTTAGTGTAACAAAATGCATTAAGAAACAAGGCAGTCTACTTATCACAGATTGGATTCAGAGTGAAACTAATCGACAAAACTCCCATTTTGACATAAGTACATCCATATGCTAGTCTCTCGAAAAATTAGTTAAAGCGGTGATTGTGTTTTGTTTCAACAAAAGGGAGAATTAAGTCTTAAATATTACAAGAAAATCAAGTACATATTGTTTGCAAAATGAAAAATATAATTGGATCTTGTTACCAATGTTTACTTTCCATTAGTATATCTGTATATTAAATAGATGCATAATGCAGTAAGCCCAATGGGCTGATTTGAAATTTCAATTAATTTATTTTCACCCTAAGGTAAATATTTTTGCAAAGAATATAATAGTAGGTAAAAATGTACCATGTGTTCTACCAATCTACCAATTTAGATTTAAAGTAATGGTGTGGTGAAAAACATTGATTACTATATTCCCTCCCCTATCTTAGATTTTACTGGTACAGCTTATATAGGCCAATTATTCAGCAGGGAGTTCTTTTTCAGTCAACACAACCAATAAGAATTCAATTTAATCTTTTCTCAGTCTGCTGAGAAACTGCATCAAAACTTAAGGCTGTGTGTAGCCTGTACTGCTCAATAATATCTCGATCTTCATTACAATCGAGTATTTCATACAAAAGAGATAAATTTTTAACTGTTTTCATTAAAAATTAATTATTTTTTTTGTGACAGAGTTGTTTTTCAAAGAATAAGTATCATCATGTCTTTATAATCTTCACAGCCCCCCAAAATAGGATGTTTGTTATTTTCTTACAAAAATTGTACCCTTATGACATGTTCTCCTTAACACATTACAATTACAAAATAACTGAATGATGATACGGTTTACATGGATAGAAAATCCAGGTGATGTCTTTATGAATTAACATAATATTAAATCACAAAGATTAATCAACTAACCGTTTTAAGGTGTTACTTTTAACCGATGAAGTTAAAAGTGGTGAAATATTTCCATAAAAAACCAAAAATATTCTTACTTGTTTCTGTTTTTTCACTTCATTGAATCTATTATATAAATATATATATGCCAATTGGTAAGGTCAATTTTACTCATTTCCATTAATATTCATATATATAATTATTTTTGTAATAGGGAATGTCATGTGCTTTGCAATTTGCATTTTGGTACAAAATCAAGTAAGGTTTCGCTCAAGCAATTTATGACGAAAAGGTACTTAGTACGAAGCACCCATTCCAGTTTTTGTATTTTGGTACGACATGTCTTCTGTTTATGCGTTGTAAAGTTAGTTCTATTTGTGATACCTTTACTCTACTGGGCCTTTCATTAATGGCACCCATGGCCCACAGTGGCCTCATATTTCATTTTGTGGGATTCTGTCACGAAAGATCTGAACAGAAGGATCAGCATTCAATAACGATACATAAAAAAAGAGAATACACAATTAATTGCAATAAATACATGCTATTTAAGCCCCCTTTTTAGTAAAAAGCTTCCACTTAGTTGGTTGACAGTCAATGACTAGTAATGCGGGCATGGACCAGAAACTGAAGCCCAGAACAAGAAGTGCATAGGTTCTAATGTGATTTTATTTATAAGACTGAGAAACGGCTGTTATTCTAATAGTCTGGGTATACTCAGTTGTAGTGGGTTTAGTAATAATGTGATGGACAAAGATATTTACTTTTCCATAATAAAATATTTTTTGTAATGGTATTAGACCCAATTAGTATTTGCTGACAACAAGTGAATTAATAAATAAATATCTACTGTTAAGAAGGATTAATTGTAGCTTAATCAAAACCCTGAAACAGATGAAGGAAACTGAAATAGAAACTAGAGAGAAACAATTTAAAATTTGTACTCAGCAAAAATGGTTGTCGCATACAAAAAAGAAAAAAAAAGTTTTCTTCTAAGAAAAACTGCTGCAAGTATTTAAGGATTATAAAAGAAATAAAAAAGAGACATACACTCACCAAGATTTTTTTCGTAGATCACGTTTCATCTTATGCCTAATATAAATCCTCAAATGAAGAGCTTGTATAATTGAAGAAAACCCTTTTATTTGTACATTTTATTGTTCATTAACTGGTGGCATGCCATGATTAACCAGATGTCAATTGGTAATTCTTTGTAAGATCAATTTTACTCACTTCCATTAATATTCATATGCTGTGTAAAGAAATCATAAACAAAAATGTAAGATCTGGATTAGCTGAAACGTCTTCGTAATATCCTGTTTTAGATTACCTCAATTACCGACACGTAGTTTTAACACGAAAAGCTTTTTACTTGTTGTTGTTAAGAAAAGAAGGTAAAAACAGCTGTTGTGTTAAAATAATGAGTTAATTAAAGTCACAAGCCCACCTTTTTTACATACTTTGGTTTTCTCCATATTCAAATACACTATATTTCAAACTATGTCCAACTGCTTTCAAACATCCGGTATTTAATAATTTTTGTTATCATAAAATGATTTCTGGAGGTCTCTTACTCAATATTTACTATTTTATCATTTTTATTCAAAAGCTTCAAAAGCTATGTAAATATCTTCGGTTCAGTCTCTAACGTTAAGTGCCTAAAATATGGATAAGGTCTGATATTTTCTTTTTGAAATTGACAGCTTAACTTATTACTTTCGAATTCGAATAGACTAGAGATTTTGAACTTGCCGACAAAAACATTATACCAAAAACGAAATGAAAAAATAGATAGTGAAGGTGAATTCCATTTTCTCTCTTTTTTATCTTAATCCATGAATTTCTGGTACATGATATAGTACTACAAAACGAAGCATTTATTTTGATAATAGGGCTGAGAAAATTGAATTTTAGGCTTTTAGATGTTGAATTGATATCTCCTCTATAATATTATCTTTTGTCTTTTACATCTCTGGTGGACATGACATTTGTATTTTAGTTTGATCACCAAGGTTGACCTGGTTTTCTGTAATACTAATTTCTCATTTCCTTGAAATGTCTAAGTGCAAAAATCTAATATTGTATTATTATTACTGCTTTTATTACGTTAATGATTAGGTAATCCTCCAGTTTTTGCAAGAGATTAACATCCAATTAATTATAAGGGTTTTTTCAAAATATAAATCACGCATCAAGCCAGAACAGATTTTATAATTATTTATAAATATTTTCGAGATTACTTTCTTCCTCAGATCTAAATGAAAAAATTAGAAAATAATAATATTCTACACAAGCATGTCCAAAGGAGGTTATGGAACTAACAACAACTAAAACTTTATTGTTAGCGCCCTGCTCCTATATTCATCTTTGGTGTTTATGGTTGGTTTGATCTCCTCAATGAACAGAGATTCCAAGGTCTCTAAGTATTCCTGTTCCCTCGCTGAAGATTTCAAAATCTCCACTTTTTCTAATCCTGTGGAACAGTTGCAACGTTTCAGGTGCTTTCTTACTGATGCAGACGGTTTCATATGTTCTTCAAAATACACCCTGTTTATTTGGCTAATTATTACATTATCTATTCACATCAGCAATGTTTTTCAGAGTTAGTATAACGAATCTGAAAGAGTGATGCCGTACTTTTAATACTGCAAATGCTAAAGAGATGCTGCATATGATGGAAGTATTCTTGATGAAGTTAAGTTGACAGTAGGAACTGGAGACAATTTAACCAGAAAAAATAGGAGATAATTGATGGATGATAATTGATTCTTTCACCAAATGAAAGAATCAATTATCATCACCATGCCCAAGAATTGCAACCATTTTGAGTGCTCCAACTATTGACTCATCAGCCCAATAAGCCACATCACTAAGATTCTGATCCTTCGTGTCATCATGAACAGAATAAAATACATCATTCAACCGAAAATTGGCTAGGAACAGTGCAGGTTTCGAAAGGGCAAAGATACAAGAAACTCTAATTTCGTCATGAGATGTTTAACGGAAAGAAACATACAATATCAACAAGACGTCTATTCAGCTTTCATTGATTATGAAAAACACGGTGAAATTAAAAAAGAACAGGAACTATTTGGTATGGACGGTAAAGATATAAGAATCCTGAAAAACCGGTACTGGGATCAAATGGCCGCAATATCTGTAGATGACAAATTTTTTGATTGGACAGCGACCAAGGGAGGCGTGAGACAAGGATGATTTATATCACCGGAACACTTTTCACTTTATACGAAGGCGATCATACACAGAGTAAAGCAGAGAACTGAACAGATCATTAACTGTTAAACTCTCAGAACATCGTATATGCTGACAATAGAAAACTGATGGGCTGGATATTGGCAACCTCCTCGTGGTCCAGCCTGCAAGTACCAATCTAGCTTTGGGAAACTAATGCCAATACCTGAACAACAGAGACGAAGTAGACAATCTAACGACCTGTCAAAGATACATGAACCATCTGGTCAAGCTATCCTTCAATTAAATGTAGAAGGCCTTACACGACCAAAATGTGAAGTCAAAAAATCGCGATGGACAATTCGATTTCCATTATTCTACTACAAGAGAAACATGCCACCAATGACGATAAAATCAAGATATTTGGCTTCTCTCTCATTGGTTCAATCAAACACTCTACGCATGGTATTGCCACTCTTGTACGTAACGACCTTCCTTCTGTTGAAATTGGCCGCATTAATGCTGATAGTGCAGTTGAATGGCCGACCATCTCGATCAATGGAGAAATTACAGTTACAAACTACTACTAACCACCTAATTCTCCGTTTGAACCACCACCCCATTATGATCACCCAGCAATATACTCCGGTGATTTCAACTGTCGTCATACAACTTGGAGCTATTCTAGAAATAATCCGGATGGGGATGCTCTTTATGATTGGTTTAAGACATTCGATATTAAGTTGCTTTTTGATCCTAATCAACCAAAAACGTTTCATTCTGGTGCATGGGACACCTACACGAATCCAGATATTACTTTCTTCACACATGATGTCAACATCTCTCTGCCTCATCCTGTACACATTGTTTTGGGAAACTTTTCAAAATGTCAGCATCGACTTCTAATCATCCATCACCCAGCTTTGATAGAATACAAGCCGACATCGTCACTACCTAGATGGAATTTCAACAAAGCCGACTGAGATAGATTTAAGAATGCAACTAAAAATATGTGTGACGATCTTCCATCTTTAGAATCTGATTTAAATTTTGTTACACAGCATTCCAGAAGAAACTCTCGAAAATAGCTAAAAATACAATTCCAAGAGGTTTTCCAAAGAACTACATTCCTAAATGGGGTACCAAATGCAATGAACTTGTTTTTCAGCATGAAAAAGCTCAGTCTCTTGAGGAAAAGTTGTCTTCAGCAAACCGTCTTATCGATCATCTTAATAATAAACGAAAAGAACAATGTTGAGGGCATCAATATGAAACGGTCCAGTCGAAAAGCATGGTCAACTACTAACAAACTTACTGGCCGAAAAAACGTCTCCCCAAATCCGAATTCGATTAGTCCAAATGCAGTTGCTTCATGTCTGCTAAGCAACGGGAAGTACAAAAACCTCAATTGCCAATTTACAAGAGAAGTAAATCGACAATTGAAAGAAGAATGGATTTCCCCATCAGTAGATCAAATCTTTTTTGTTGAGTTTTCAGATGATGAAATAATATATGCCATTAAATCACTAAAAGTCGGTAAAGCCCCAGGCGCAGACAACCTACACCCTGAGTTCTTTCTTCATATCCATGAGAATTGCATTCAATGGCTACAATCTTTCTTCAATGTCTGTCTGCATGCAAACAAAGTACCCAAAGTATGGAATCTTGCAAAAGTGGCTGCTGTGCTTGAAGCCAAGAAACCACCCAACCACCAAAGTTACGGACCAGAGACTATTAAAATGCTACATCTGGTCGAATCTAATTTACCGGTGCAAATCATGGACACATACCAATCCAGACATAAAGCATTTAGAAGCCAAGGTATTGTGGATTTACCGAAGGAAGAAAAGAATACCTTGGAGGGAGAAACTATAAAATGCGAAAGTGCAAGAACTTGTCAAGGAAAAGAGAAATCTGATAGGAACAATGCGGAAGAGACAAATGAAGTTTCTTTCTTACATCCTGAGAGAGGAATCTATCAAGAAATTGCAAGTCTGGCGTTGAGAGTAGGTATGGGGGTGGGAAGAACTGTGTAGGTTGGCAATGGGCAAGAGTGGCGTCAGAAACATGGTCGCCATCCCTAAACTTTGACATGGAACAAAAAAGAAGGAGAAAAAGTATATAGTATATAATATAATATTTTAAACTCTATTGTTGTCTGAGCTTGAAAGTTACTTGCATTGTACAAGTTTCATAATAAATAATATGAGAAATTAATGTTTAAGTGAAAGTTAGCTATCACAAAATGGTAAAAAATATAGAAATTTGTTTCTTATCATCACTGCATCAGCTAAATGACTCTTTTGTGAAAGATATCAAATGTTTTCTTTTGTATTTCAACCAACTAAAGAATCTTATCCTTCTTTTATTGTCAAAAAATTAATACCTTCCTGGTGAGATATTTTTAAACAGTGCTTTACTGTAATGCTATCAGAAATGCATCAAAAGAAAAAAAAATACCCTATTTGAAAAAATTAAAAATTTTTTGAGAACAAGTACTAAATCTTATTTAATAACCATATAGATTTTAAGACATATGCCTCAGCATATTTGAAACAGTACTGCTTTACATAGATTCTTGATTGTCCTTAGACAAGAAGTAGTCTCTTTTGATTTTCCTTACCTGGGTACTCTAAAGCTGAAGCAAACACTTATATATATATTGAGTTTTTGCAGCAGCCGTATGCTGCTCAGCATAATTTTATTTTATTGAAGCAATTCATAAAGAGATAACACCCGATGTAGAATAGCAAAGGATCACAAAAAGTTAATCGAACTTTCTGTGTTTTTTCCCATGCGTAATTATATTATTGCACAAATTTTAAAACAACGGCAATAAAATTAGTAGGATTGTATCCTGTAATATTAAACTGTCTGTGGTGTGAATCCTCTTGAACTGTGCGTGGAGTCTTTCCTTCGTCCTCTTACTATCTTGAGTAGAAATACTACTAAAGTGACTACATGTAATTTACAAATACCACACTAAGCACATCACACTAAAGGAGCAGGAAGAAAGGGAAAAAATGTTATGGTGCTAAGGCGGATAAATTTAAGATAGCAAAGGCATGTTCAACGCCAAATTTTCTTTTCTGGTGAAGAAATGCACTAAGCAGAAGATAAGGGATGTCTCACAAAGAGCATTTCAACATATTGCTGACACATTGGAATGCAGGGATCAATTTTGACCTCTCAGTTATTTAAGAGCTTACTAGAATGGCAAAACATTATAGAGGAAACCAACATCTTTTATGAGCTACTCAATAAAAGTAAATAGGATTCTGCATTTCATTGAATAATTCGACCACAAGCAATCTGGCTAAGGTCTGTTGTAAGGAACTCTGGAATGAGCGCATAATCATGATATAATCATTATATATTCATAATATAATCACGATATAATTATGAGATAATCATGATATAATCACTACATATAGAAATTAATACTAATAATCTATATTAAGCAGATATCGACAGATACAAACATATTCACTGAGGGATCTCTGAGGGAATTAGTCAGGTAGTTTCAAAATTCATGGTGAAGTAAAAATTGCATAATAATGTACCAGTGTACAAAGAAGGGTATGTTGACAGTGTATTCCTGCAGCTACTTAAGTTTGTATGACAAGTAGTTACAAGTCAGAGAGAAGTGAAATAAAATAAACGCCTATTATCCGTTGAGTAAATGTGTCATACAAAGTGCTATGGTCGGGGAAAGTATGAACGTATAAAATTAAAGATGGCGGATCGAGAAGCGAATGCAACACCTCCCATCTTATGAAAACTTAAAAATCTTTCTGACACATAGTCTACACTTGTACAGGAGTGTAATTATTCTCTTTGACTGCTCATAAATAGTGCAGATCTTTGGAGAGAGCAGTTGCAGGTGTTATATCGACTAAATTTCTTCAAATACCTGTGTTATTGGGTGTTTTCAAGGTATATAATTGATCATCTGAATAAATTTGTTGTCCATAAATCCACGATTTCCCACGGTAATGAGGCAATTTAGCATATGCATCTGTATCGACGTCTCGCGTTGAGTGGATTGGACCTACTTGTCGATCGTAAATACCTTAACTGCAATCCCTTTATCGATAATTTGTTGCTTTGTGCCATTGACATCTATGGGCTAAGGGAGAAGTGAAGATTTGGATGTTGGTAGCAGTGTTTGTGTTTTACGATTCATCAATCTTTGAGTAGGAGAGTATGAGCGTCCTTGCTGAGATGTGTTTCCATCATTTTTAAAAGCAGACTAAAAGTCATTAGAGGATTTTTGCATCTTCTTTGCTAGTTTTACGGCAGCTTCAGCGTGTTCGTTTCCTTTCCGGTGGTCATCGGGTATGTTAAAAACCATACGTCCGTGAAAACGTTTTGAATTCGGTGCTGATATGCTGTGGGCCATTGTCCGTGTGACAGATAACTGGTATACCATGAGGAGCAAAGTGCATAATTCGTGGAATTGATGACTGTGGTAGCTAGTGTGTTTGTAGGGCGGTCAATCTCAATCAGAAAAATGGCAAACAGTAACGAGATAGTCATTCATTATATTCACATTCATAGAGATCCTGGCACATATTCTGCCAGGGAAACGATGGTACAGATAAAGGAGGCATTGGCTGTTTTGGTGCTTTATTCTGAAACTTTGGACATTCAGAGCAAGAATTACACATGTTGGCTATATTCTTGGACATAGATGGCCAAAACAATACGTCTTTACCATTCTGGTATTTGAGGCGGCTTAATGAATGGCTTAAGGAATCCAAGTACTGTGCCCTTTGTTTATAAATCCATTGTTTATCGTCAACTCATAACGAAAATTTGCAGAGTGTTTTTCAGATTATAATCAGGAAGGTAAATTTTCTCTGGTCATCTTTGTTATATTGTGATACAGAGTAATTTAGATGTATCCTCGTTCTTTGTTTTTGCACGAATTTTCAAATCGGTGTCATTTTAAAGTTGACAATAATCCTGTGGGTATTTGGTTTCTGGCTCAAGCCGAAAAACGTCAAAGAAATTGACATTGTTCCTGGACGGATTATCAAGTGGTGCTCTGGGTAAGGTGTCTGCTATAGGCAATGAAGGTCCTTTCTGATAAGCCATTTCAATTGGTGCCTTTGAAGTCTTGCCAGTGTACGGTTGAGTAGTTTCATTACGATCATCTCTGATGGTTTATGGTCACTATGGACTTCAATATTAGGGTGGCCATATAGCCGGTGATAACATTTTTTTGAAATGCGTTACATATGACAAAACACAAGTGATCAGTGCGTACCCTCTCATCCTGTCAAAGAACACGATTTAAAAGAGACTGGTTGGGGTAGATCATTACCATTTGTTTTTGTAGCAGTGTCCCCCGAGTCTTTTCTTGCTGCATCAGCTTGAAGATACAGTAGTTGTTTTGGATCGTAACATTGAGGAACAGGGGCAGAGGCTATAAGTAATTTGGCTTTCTTAAGTACAGTCTCTTCTTTTGTTAATTAAGTGAATACCATACCTTTTATGGTAAAATCTGTTAAAGACTCAATGACAGTACTGAAATTTTGGCCACATGGTGACAGTTATTTGATCACATCAATAAACAGAAGTAACCTTTTATTGTCATAAGGTGCCGGAATGTGCCGGGGTAGCACTGGTTTTCTCAGGGTCGGCTTTAATACTATTTTGCATTACAATATGATTAATAAACGTCTGGTCCTTTTTTTTAAACTAAAGTTTCTCGAGATTAAATTTGATGTCCTTTATTCAGGCTCTTTTAATTAAAGCGAGTAGGTTTTCACCATGGTTGGCTTCCACCAACTCTTATGTGTCACCACATCCCTACATTAATAAATCATTAGCTATGGGTGCAATATCATCAAGTTCTTGTAATGCAGTCATGAGTCGCATTTGAAATTCTTTAGGTGCACTATTGATGCTGAATGGTAGTCTGTGCCAACAATAACGTCCATGTGTTGTGTGCATGGTGGTAATTTTTGATGACTTTTCATCTAGCGTTATGTGAAAAAGCTATACTTCACACCAAATACAGTAAAACTTAGCAGTTTGAAGTTTGTGTAAGTGTTCATTGAGTGTTGGCATCTGCTAGACAAAACCTTCAATTGCTTTGTTTACAGTCCGGCTAGGATCTATCCAAACTCAAAATTTGTTTGGAGTCACTCTGGAAAGGATATTGGAGCACAAGGGCATTGGAAATTTCATTTTTTTCGAATATCCCTTTGCTAACATATTGGTCAATGGCAGTATGCTCCTTCTCTCGTTTTTCAGAGGTACATTGTTCATTGACACTTACAATGATACAATGATACTCTTAAAGTTTGAAGGATACTCTGGAGGCCAAGGCTTAAGATGTTCTCTCTGGTCTTAGGTGAGTTTTGAGCAATTCTGTGAATATCGTGTTGTCACGAAGACCAAAAACAAATTTATCACGATACAAAATGTCAATAATTTCTCCATATTCACAAAGACTACCTGCTTGGTGGATCCTAACTTCCCAATCCTGTACTGTCTCAAATATTTATATTTTCAAATATTAATGATTGGCAATACATCCTTTAACAAACAGCTGTATGTTGAAAAGTTTGTATAGCATATTTTGTTCATGTTACTCATGACGATAAACGAGATGCGAAATTTGATTGGGAAGTAATTTACCATGTAAGAGTCAAAATCATATTATATATGGTGCAGTAACTCCTGTGGAGAAAAGGGTCTTTTTTACTCTTTTTTTCGATGGATGGCATCACTTTGTCTTAAGCCCTAAGAAATAGCACAGTTATCTGCTATCTATCTAGCTGTAGTGTTTCGCTATTAGTTTTTAAAGGTTATATTTGGATTAATATTAAGATTTTTAATTAATAGTTCTCACAGTCCTTAAAAATCGCACCTGTAACTTCAGTAAGGCATCTTAATTTTCAAACATATAAAAATTTTCTATAGTCTGTATCTTAAAATATATTCGTAGTTATATTGTGATACATATGAAATTTGATAGATAGAGACCTAATTGTTATGTTTTCTCCAACGAGGAACAGATTATAAATTTGTATTTGTTTCTGGAAAAATTTGTAAGAAAGTTTACTGATACGCAGATTTGGTTTATTTTTGCCGGAGTTGGTTCCGCATTGGTATCACATTTGCAAGATTGTACGTTTGTACGTGAAATCATTCTGAAAGTCAAACTAATAACAATTAGACGCTAGGGATGGTTTTTAACTTTTTATGCAATAGATTGTAATGAGCTTGAGAGTCACCTAGCAACACTTATTGGGATAAAAATATATTGTAGTAATAAACTATTATGAGAATATATCTAAGAAATATTGATTGTTGTAGGATACTAACCTTTTGTGCGATTGCACAAGAGAAAATTGATAGTTTTTTATGAAAAAATGAATTTTTAAATCAGATTATAACGCTGACCTTTTTACTGATGTGCAGTAAATTCTTAAAGTTCAAAGTTTTTTTTCTGGGTTGAAAAATTAAATTAGTAAGATCTGATTCCGTTGCACTTCACTTGACTCACATTTTCTGACACTTAGATTCGAGAAGAGAAATTCTTTTACAGAATTTTTTGAAAATAGCAAGCTGTGTTTTTGCCTAGCTTTTTTCATAGTTGAATGTTTGCCTCTCATTTCTGTACCATTTATTTCTAAAAACAGTGTTTTAGGTATACTTAATTTTAGCAAGGAAAAAAAGCATTAGCCTTTCTCAAATCGTGAGTGTCAAGGAAAAAAAAGCCAACTGAAAGTATAGAGTGATCAAATAAATTGTAAATTCAAAGGAAATTTGGACTTACAAAATGCTCTCTTCCAATTCAGATTACATCTTTATTATCACACTTTTTTTCTCTAGTCCAGTTTTTGTTATCCTTTGGCATTTTTTTTATTGAGATCAATTTTAGAATGATTCTTGGGACATTTATTCTAACCGCTAAGGCGACCTGTGCATTTTTTATATTTTGTGTCTCATCGATTGTATGTGATATTTGTTACTTTATGTATATTTAATAATATATGGCTCATCCTTCACTATTTTTCTAAATCCAAAAAAAATATAACTTCAACCTGTCCGCCTTTCAATGCCCTAGAATTCAAATCAAAATTAAACTTTGTGAACAGTAAATTTATTTTACGTTCAAAAACAGTTTTCCATCCAAATTAAATTTTATAGATTTTTGCAAACGTTTATTTTACAGTCATCGGCTTTTATATCATTTTCCTACAAAGGATCCCAATTAGAGTGGTCTTTGTTTAGCTGGGTTAGGGACAACTATCGCTAGAGAGGATGATTACTCAACAGAAGAATACTAATTTTGAATGCTGTGAAGAACTGCTTCAGACACCAGATCATGTCATCTGTATCACTCTCCCAAGCTACTTTAATACCAAAGTCATGTCTTTTATTTCAAAAGAAGAAAAGAAGAATGACGAGTAAATAGTGTTTTAAATTCAGGAAATCATTGTCTCTACTGAGAAGGGACAACGGAAACCTAGTAAGAAGAGTAAGCAAGCTTCCTATCCCTATCAGAACAGTGCTTACCCTACGGAAAATGAAGACGATGATGCCATCTTTAAAGCCGCCGGTTCCTACACTTCTGCGCAGCCCTGTTGTATACAAGATAACATGTCCTGGATGCGAGTCCAACTATGTCGGCTAGACTGTTCGACATCTGAAGACACGACTGGCAGAACATCAGAACGTCAACACCCTAGTGGAAGCACATTTTAACAGCTGTATCAACACTGAATCAATCGCTGATGACGTGTCCATACTCTGCTCCACCACTCGAAGCAACCAATTTTTATTGACACTCGAAGCACTATACCTCAAGCGACACAGGCCAAACCTGAGCACCTGCGATGAATACAGAAGCAGAAACCTCACCCTGAGGATGTTCTGAATTTTTGTTATTGATTTAACAGTTCAACCATTAACTTGATTTGTAAAAACAAATGAAAGAATACTCAACAACAAATATTGACGTTCTCTATTATGTACAACAACTACTGAGAAGGATTTTCAAGTTTTGTACAATAGCAAAAAATATTTCAGTTCCAAATATATATCTCCTGTTCGAAACATCTTAATGTTATCATTTTTTCTGCTTTGTATATATCTAATTGTATGTATTTATTTTGATTTTCTACCTCTTTACAATGTTTGGCCATTGATCAAAACTATTATTTTGTCTTCAATCCCACTTTCAAAGGGTTTGCCTTATTTGCAACTTAATATTCTTTCGTCCTTAGTCAAATACCTAACGTTTCTTTCGTTTTGATTTCGATGATAATCAGTCCCTGTTCAAGGTCATTTCATTTGTCAGCATGGGCTCTTGTCTTCCTGAAGAAAAAACATGTGGTCTTTTATCTCTTATCAAGTAGTGGGCGTTCACTGCATGAACAATATAAATATTGATTCAGCCTGGGTCACAGGAAACAGAGACAAAAACAAAAACATAATAAATTTTGTTTGCCTATATTAACCTTTCATCATTTTTGCAGTAAACAAGCTGGTCATCTATTCACAACAAAATAAATGTACTTCATTGATTTTAGTCTTACACAGCAATCTGTGATGAAATAAGACCGCTTTTGAAAAGTAATTTCTTTCGTTCAGATCAGAATTAGAAGTAAAGAGATAATTTTCTACGAAATAGGAAAAATATATCAGTTCACATCAAAATATCACCATGACTTTATTACATATTAATAAGGTAGTGTGGTTTCTATTGTTTAATCCATCATTCTAACAGATTTTATACAATAATAAAGTGGGCCTTGTTCGTCACATGTTACATATTATGGTACAGTATAATGCTTGCTCGTCACATCATTCTAACAGATTTTATACAATAATAAAGTGGGGCTTGTTCGTCACATGTTACATATTATGGTACAGTATAATGCATTCAAGTATTAATTGTCATGATCTCTGATCAGTTACATTTCGCAAGGTGTAAAGAAAGAAAAAATACTGGAAAAACCCAACTGAACGAGAAACACCAACAAATTTCTTGTATCCTTGAGAAAGATCCTACTTTTGTAAAGCAAGATTAAGAAAACCCTGTTCAAAATTGCCATATGTTTAACTTAAGATTTTCTTCAGATAAATCGTACCATTACACTGTACAAAACTTAGTTCTCCACAAAACTCTGACTTAAATAAAGGGACCATTTTTCACTCCATAATCGATATCGTTAAATATCATTTTTTAAAAATGCATAAATCTTTCAGATTATACGTGCTTTTCTCTTGTCAAAAATCCAGTAAAATTGGTTATACTTATCGGTTAACTTGCCTGTAATCCCTCATAAAAATTATGAGAAAAAATAAAGAGTCTTATCTTTAAAAATTTTTCTCAAGAAGAATCAAAATTATATATATATATATAAATATATATATATAGTATGAGTGCTAAGCTCATGGCCGTAGATGTAAATCGGCAAATTTACTAAACAGGACAAACAAACAGGACATAAGACAAATACAGGGACAAAACAACATCAAAGAAAGTAAAACAATGTAAAAAAGGGAATGGGAATAACTTTATGCAGAAGTGTAAAAGAAACTATATATATGTATATATATATATACATACTATGATTGCAATCAATCATATTTCTTATTTTTCGTGTTTTATCTTATGTATATTGCACTTTTAGATACGAATACACAAGATTACACACACACACAAATATATATATATATATATATATAAATATAAATATATATATATATATATATATATATAACAGCAGCGTTTCAGAAGACAAAATGATTCAGAAACTTAAAAATAAAAAAATAAACTAGTTTAAACAAATTTAATTATAGCAAATCCATGAAATGTTGAATGGGACAAAAAAGGAAATGCAGAAAGACCATGTTACAATAAAAAGTTAAAAAACTTTGAATCTAATATAAAGGGAGGATAGAGTGAAACTATTGCCTTAAAAACTAGCTTTTCAAAATAAAAATAAACGTAAGTTCCACTTTATTAGAAAGCATCAAATAAAATTCAAGATATCTTTAATGATTTAGTCAGTTGAAATCAGATAATGTAGAGAAAGAAGCGAAAGAAATACTTGCCTTTTATGAAAATGCAGTAAAGACGCCTTCACTGGAAACTTCTAGCAAATCAATATATATATATATATATATATATACTCAATATATATATATATATATATATATATATATATATATATTAAAGGAGGAAGACCAAGAGTTTCGGGTTCGATTCCCCGAACGTGTGACTTTGGAAATTTACAAACGAGAAACCCATTGGTTGGCGTCAGGAAGGGCATCCGGCCAAGAAATTCCTCTCCGCCAAATCCAAGTCCCCGTGAAGGGCACCGTCTGAGCCCCAGTTACTGGGAAAAATGACGTTAAAACCAAAAAAGTGTACTTTTTAAAATATTTAACAAGGAACTGAATAGTAAACCATGTTAAAATATAATCAAGCTATACATAACAAAATTATTGGGATGGNATATATATATTATATATATATATATATATATATATTAAAGGAGGAAGACCAAGAGTTTCGGGTTCGATTCCCCGAACGTGTGACTTTGGAAATTTACAAACGAGAAACCCATTGGTTGGCGTCAGGAAGGGCATCCGGCCAAGAAATTCCTCTCCGCCAAATCCAAGTCCCCGTGAAGGGCACCGTCTGAGCCCCAGTTACTGGGAAAAATGACGTTAAAACCAAAAAAGTGTACTTTTTAAAATATTTAACAAGGAACTGAATAGTAAACCATGTTAAAATATAATCAAGCTATACATAACAAAATTATTGGGATGGATCTAAAAGCTATCAAGCAAATTCACTACAATAATCAAGTATAGGTTGTGCTGTATTTCTCTTCATCTAATGAAGACTAGATTAAAGAATTATTTATTCAAGCGCAGTTCAGAATTAGTAACAATGGTAAAGCAGTTGGTACCCTAATTAGTGGTAAAGGTGACTCATTAAAACACTACTTTGTATAGTAATTTTCATAGGTATTGCATACACTGTATCTTGTCCCTTGGCTGATTACACTGGCCCCTTAGATTTTTTAAATGACTTGAACATCCCATTCTTAGATCCCTGTAATCATTATGATGCACATTGTTCATGGTAATGTAGAATACAATGGTGTTCTCATTGATCTTTTTGTAACCTTGCGGCAGTAAATTTTATTAACTTTGACAGGAAGGCTAATCTCCTACAGGATTCACACCTGCCCAAGATGTTCCTCGGACTTCTAGTAGAGTGAAAAAGTCTTGCTCTCTTGTGCAGCTCCACCAAGCCTGTCCACTGTTTCTGTAAAACAGACACACCGCTACAAGAGGTACCTTGGATGAGACGACGTTAATCTTAATGCTTGAAGGTTGAGAACTCACTCTCTGATTTTCTCAAATAAGATTTTTTTTGTTTCAAGTAGATATATTGCAACTGCTGTTTCAATCAAGGGCTATTAAAATATATTTAGTGGTGAGACACTACCCGGCTTGTGTAATTGTCCTCTACTGACAAAATAAGTGCCCAATTGGCCCATCACTTGAGGAGCCTTTTATCACTATTTGAAATTGTTAACTTATCTCTACCCAGATTTTATCGGAGGAGGGGGGTGGGGGCTCTAAACGTTCAAATGTCTTTTAGTTCTAATTTCTCTGTACCTATATGTTTTTCTCTAGAGATGAAGCAATTTAGACCAGAAAAAAGTTGAGAACTGAAAAGTTGAATGGATGTGGTCTTCCGAAAACACTTCTTACGCATTTGGAGGATAGTCTTTGATATAGGGAGTGGTTAACAACATCCTATAAACTTTACTGAATGTCACAAAGACTTCATTTTTTAATCTCAGTAAAGCCATAGTTGAGGCTGTTGATGAGTATATTAAACTATATTAAAGTTAGGGATTACAAAATAAAAGTAGAATAGCTCTACTAGATAATTGTAATTAATAAAAGGGTTTATAATTCAACTTTTTTGCTCGCATGATAACTAAATTAAAATTTTCAGGTAACCAATTATTTCATGAATCTTGAACTTATTAAGTGCATCGAAGCAGACAACATTTAAAAAGTGTAAAACACAATCTATTGGTTGAGAAAACTTGTTTATAACAAATCTTTCCTTTTTGTTTGTTCCTTCGTTTAGCTTACTGCTTACTTTTTTCACATTCCTACTCTTGAATATAATTTTATGTAAAATGATGGTCGATTTTTGTTCTCCTTTGGATACTAATCCAGGAAAAAAAGTAACGGCGATGCCTATTTTTAACCTTTTCATTCATAGTAAAAGGCAGAGCCACTGGACCTTGCGGGCCTTTTCTCACATGAACCCTTACCAAGTTTCTGCATGGGATCAACTGTAGGTTTTTAGAGACCCAAGATGATTTAGACAATGATATGTAATGTGGTATCAGTATAACACAACTTTTATTGTGGCTTGTCACTTATTTATACTTATTTAGACTTATTCATATAAGAGCTTGGTGATGAGAGACTATTACTAGTTTTAGGATCGAAAATTGCAACAGTTTTAAATAACATAGAGGACTGTCTTATAAAATCTACCTTTTAAGGCTTCTCATCTCTATTAATTTATGTTAATTTGCTCCTACTAATCGCTTGATTACAGGTTCCTTATTCTTTAGGAATTTGATTACAAACTTCAGTTTTTCTATCTTCCATCATAAACAGAACAAAAATTGAGTGATTGAGTGCTCTAATATGCAGTGCATCTCATTGCCATTTTAACATCACATATTTGATTTAAGGACTAGTTAACTTACTACGTAAAGACTTTAATATAAACAAGAAAGTTTTTCATTCCAAAATATTAAACATGTAACAAAAATGCTACCTTGCTTAAGCTAAAAAAGTCGGAAAATAGTATATTTTTTGTCATCTGCTCTCATTCCACAAGGTGATTACCGACAGTATTATTGTTAGCAGATATGATTTGAAAAGTTAAGAATGGCTGACAAATAGGCATTTTGACAGGGTTTCGACTGCCATACTTGTAGAATACGGGCATTACTACATAGTTAAAACCCTGCCGCAATGTTTTTTTGTGGCTGGCAACTTCCAACACCGACGATCTTCTCTCATATTCGGCAAGGTTATTACCGACAGTATTATTAATAATGTTACCAGAAAAGATTAGAAACGTTAAGAATGACTGACAAATAGGCATTTTAACAGAGCTTCGACTGACATACTGGTAGAATATGGGCATTAATACATAGTTGAAACCCTGCCGCAATGTTTATTTGTGACTGACAACTTCCAACACCGACGATCTACTCTTATTCCGCAAGGTTATTACCGACAGTATTATTAATAATATTACCAGAAAAGATTAGAAACGTTAAGAATGACTGACAAATAGGCATTTTGACAGAGTTTCGACTGACATACTGGTAGATTGAGGGTATAAATACATAATTAAGACTCTGGCGCAATGTTTATTTTGACTGGCTGCTTTCTGCTGTAATCTTCGCTGTCCCTGGACCAAATTATTTATTTAACAAATATAGAGCAACTGTAGGTTTTCAATTGTGATGCTTTTTCGCTATTTCAAGTTATTTTTTTGGCTGAGAAATAATAACTGTGCCATCAGCTTATGGTAGAAAAAATAAAGAACAATTTTAAAAGAATATATAGGTTGTATTTGGTCTTTAATGATAGAATAAGCTAAAAAGTATTTCGCTTACCTTTTTCGAAAGGAACAAACGTAGCAAACACTTCTTCTACAGGTCTTGAATAATTGAAAATTCTTGCTCCACCTGCATCAGGACTTATTTTGTTACTATAAATTACTGTTTTGCTTATTACCTGTTCCACCAACACAAGACAGATCAATAATCCAATACAAATCTCACAGTTTTTACCGTTAAGAGCGTTTAAGTAATGGACACCATACAGTATATAAAAAATATTCTTATTGAATGTAAGAAACAATTGTTTGACGTAATTATTGTGAAATATATTTGCCATGTCATGAACAACAAGTGCTTTTTTTAATTAACTTTTTGTTTACGTTGTTAAAAACCAGTAACTAGTATTTTTTATTTTGCTCACAGTATCTCAAAACAGTATGAAATCTAAAGGTATGAATAATCTGTAATTCTATATCAGTTTACCAAAAATAAGAGACATCCTGAGGGTATACCATTTACTTTTTTATCGAGCATCCCTTAACTAACTTTAGAAAATGTAGAATCTTTGTTTTGTGTCCTATCTGTTAAAACATATTAGCCCTTTATGCAATCTCTATGAAATGAACCACAACGGAATTTTTAAATCATTACAATTTCAAAATAAAAAATATCAATATTTTATGGAAACCTTTATTTGTCAGCTTACAAATCTCTACGATATGGAATAATTATTTTTTTCAATTTCGTGATGTAGCAGAAATTCTGGTTTGATAAGATATGATAATACAATTTATTCCACCAAAGAGACTTCCCACTGGACAATATTTTGCTTCTTTTGGAAAAAGTAGGTAAATAATCTGGATAACTATAGGAATAGGATTCTAAAACTATGTTATTTTCTCATTAATCTACATGATTTGTGTGGGAAAAGTTAGGATAAATTTGGAAAATAAAAGGCTCAGTAGGGATTTTCATGTTTTAGAAGTGAGACGCAATTGCCAAACTAATACTTCTTCTTCTTCTGAGTTCCTTATCCTTTCAGGACGTTGGAGATCATGGTCTTCCATCTATTTCTCTCTTTTGTCAGTGCTAAAATTTCACAGTCACTCCTCTTGAA
>RDPX01000077.1:600153-619431 GCA_003991215.1 Morbakka virulenta | reverse complement strand
ATCTCATTGCATGACCCAAAAACTGCAGTTGTCTTTTTCTAATTACCTTCATCAACTTTCTTTTCATTCCTGCTCTCTCTAATACCACTTCATTGCTCACTTTGTCAGTCCAAGATATTCTAAGAATTCTTCTCAGGAACCACATTTCCACTGCTTCCATTCGTTTCTTCATGCTTTCATTGATAGTCCAAGCATCACACCCATAAAGCAAAACAGACCACACATAACATTCTAGGACTCGAATCTTAGTTTTTACTTGCAGCTGCCTGTTCTTGAAAACTAAACTCATTTAAACTAATACTATCAAAGTAATAAAAACAAAAAAATACTCCTCTTTATTTTAAGACTTGAAGATGAAGACATTATTCTAAGTAGGAAGACTGGAAAAAGTGTGATTAGAAATAGCCTAGTCTATACACATGCTAAGTTAGTGCAAGACAAAATGGACCAATATGAAGAGTTTTGGCGTAAATGAATTTAGAGTTATCTCTATATATAAAATCAAGTTTGTGTGTTCGTGTGTGTGTTTATGTATGTTGCCACATCACGGCCGAACGGTTAAATCGGGCAAGCTGATTTAATTCATGGATGACCGTGTAGTCTCTGGTCAGGACATTGGCTATAGAGATCCGGCCTCCGAGGTCGTTCGAGGCTGCTTGAGTCCATTTTGTCTTTAGAAGGTCCATTTCTGGGTCCGTGAAGCAAGATAGAGACTTACTTATGTAATCCAAAAATGTTCTCCGAGCCCACAAAAAAACATTATTTACCAAGAAGTTCTAAAAAACTAATTTAATAGATTTAATTTGCAGTAATGGTCAAAACCATTGAGTTTCGTTTGGCTATATCCCATTATGTTGTTTATTTTGTTCAAGCCATGTTCAAGTATTTGTGTTTAAACTGCATTCAAGTGTATTTCTACCATTATCTCAGTTCAGTAACATTTAGTCATTCAAATGTGAATTTTCAGTCAATTAATATTGTGTATTT
Organism: Morbakka virulenta; assembly: GCA_003991215.1. Taxonomy (NCBI): domain Eukaryota; kingdom Metazoa; phylum Cnidaria; class Cubozoa; order Carybdeida; family Carukiidae; genus Morbakka; species Morbakka virulenta. The sequence goes on along the minus strand of RDPX01000077.1, from coordinate 618,444 downwards.
GCTTTAATGGAAAAAAACCCCCAGAAAAAAAGCATTACTTTTGCTTGAAATAGCCTACTAAATTGCACTTTTTTACGCGAGCAACGCCCGGTACTTCTGGTAGTGTATTATAAAAGAAATCAGCTAATACTAGCGTCTGAAATTATTCTTGAATTAAGCAAATGTTAGAAGAAATATTACGCTCTGTTTAGTGGAATCTTATTATTTTTTCGTGTTTAACGTCATTTTTCCCCAATATCCGAGGCTCAGACGGTGCCCTTCACAGGGACTTTCGTTTTGGCTGTGAGGAATTTCTTGGCCGGATGCCCTTCCTCATGCCAACCAAGGGCTTTCGTTTTTGTAAAGTTCGAAATTATTTTCGCCTGCCAGGGCAATCGAACCCGAAACCTCTTGGTTACGGTGCAACAGCACTTAACCATTTAGCCACTGCTCCTTGTTGAAACTAAAAGTTGAACCGCTTCAATATACAGCGACAGTAGATGGAAAGAGGGTAGGGTGTTTACAAGAATAATATTGCCAACTCTCAAGTTGTAAATATATTGAAGGAGGAAAAAAATGCAAAGCTTGGCAATAAATATGGGGCCGTGCAATGTGGCTGGGGCCAAGGATGAAAGAAGGAGGAGTAGGTGAACTTGGTTTGGAGTAGTAAACAATCTAGTTGTTAATAAAACCTGGTGCAGAAATAATAACTTTTGTGTAAACAAAAATAGGAATACATTGAAGACAATGCTAGAAAGTTATGAAAATTTTTTACAATGACTCAGCAGTATCTATATATTTATAAAAGTGAGTATGTTTGTTTGTCTGTCTCTTTGTTTGAAGTAAATTTATGAGAAAACAACTAAACCCAAGAAGCTGAAATTTGGAGTGTGAGTCTATCTTTATCCGGGGGAGGATTCAAGATATAAAAGTCCGACCTTAGAGGTCATATTCTGGGGCGTTAAGGGGCGTCCAATCCTATTTTCAAGGTGAAGGGGGCCTCCAGTCAAACATTTTAATAAAATAAAAATATCAAAATTTAAAGATTATAAATAAATTACAAAAATATAAATTAATTCCAAAACAGAAATAAAACAATATTAAAACATTTTTGAAATTAAGAAAGTCTATTTACTCTGCAAGACAGGGAATAATGGATGTTTAATAGACAGTAATAGACAGATGGTCGTGAACAGGCGGATTCGGTTCGTAGGGCATATGATAAGGAAGAAGAGGCTTGACGAGGTTGTGCTGACTGATCGTGTAAATGGAAAAAGATCAAGGGGAAGATAAAGAACTATGTACTGGCCATGGTTAGAAAGTGCAACTGGTTGGAGACCCACTGTGCTCCCTTAGAGTCTGAAGAACCTCTGGCACGGCACCCAGATTGATTGATTATTGATTTACTATAAAGTAATCTTGAGCGTACAAGTCCTCTGTATTGTGGTGGCAAGCCTGTCACGCGAGACACCGGAGTTCGATTACCCGCAGGGGAGGACTTGTACTGGGAGACAATGTATTGCCACAGCATTTTTTATTTGGAGTCCTAACAATATCTTTCGTAAGACTACCAAAATTAAAATTATCTATAATTTCTATACTACACTCTAAGTGTCAAGGTAGTTGCAGTTCTTTGAACTTAAATGGTCTACCATCACATTTCTAATCGAGCAATACCTTACAATTATCTTGATAAGCCCTTTTTAGCCTACTAAATTGCACTTGTTACCCGAGCAACGCCGGGTACTTCTGCTAGTATAGCAATAAATGAAACCACCTAGAGTTGTAAAACTGTAAAATCAACAATTCAGCAGTATATGTAGAACAATAAAAAAAAGGAATAATTGAAAATGTCCTTTCTTTTAATTCCATTTTTTAACTTAAAAATTTCTGGAAGGAATTTCTGAAAGTTTACAGCACAGTATATCCTAGAAAGTATCAAAGCATTGTTCGATTATAATCTTGTCGTGCTGTAACATTCGATTTGTTTGAAAGAGAACGGTACTGACACCTGTGATGGCGACAAAGGTTGGTAGATTATTATCTCAACCGCAAATGAGCTTAAAGATTTCAAAACTTATACTGACATGATCTTCAAAGTATGTTCTTGTAATATAATCTTTGAGGATCAGAAATTGTAACTGGATTTCTCTTAGCAAATATCAACCATGAAAAATTCACCTAAACTGGGGGCTTTGTCTTGGAGAATGTTCAACTTAAATTATTAACCCCAGTAATTAATCTCACTTTGTAGAGAAAAATGTCGATATCTTCTCAAAAATTTATTTGCAATTTAGCTAATATTTCTCGTATTACATGTTAAAAATAGCATTTGATTTGAGTAAACGATGGTCAATAATTTCAACAAAGGGAGATTTGTTAGCATTGTGAACTCTAGTAACAACAAAAATTATAACAGCAAAGAAAGGTATTAATCAGAGGAAGAGAAACAAGAAACGGTACGAAACAAAGCTGGATAAGATGAAAGAACTGAAATGAAAATGTTGGAAGCAAACTACCTGGAGCACTGAAGTGTAGACACTTCAGAAACAATACTTTGATGAGAGATTAAGTAAAAATGGGCAATCAAATAGAACTTGTTTAGCAGAAGTGAAAATGAATATGGAGGACAGGAATGAAACAGAAGAAGAGACAATTCAAAAAGAGGAAAAGATAAAACTTGAAAAAAAACATCATGAAATTGAAACCAGACATGCAAAAAATATAAACTAAAAAAAAGCAGAGTTAGGAAAAAAAATATCTGGTGATTACAGAATTTTTAGCAAATAATTTGGATTGGCCAAGATTCTTGAACAAAATCAACACACAGAGTTACCAGAATATCCTGTAGTATCAAAATAGTTTAGTCGTGCAGGCAAATCTGAGCAAAGGAAAGGCAGTGAATAGATTCAGCCGGTAAAAGTCAACGCTGTTGTGTGTGTGTTACAGAGGTTCAAAGAATAATAGTTTTGGAAAGTAATATTGCAGAGCTCGTCTAAGGTCAATGAGAGTCAGCCACGGATTTTAGATACAAGGCTAAGTGTAACTTACTGCTACATTATTGTGCTGCTGGCGAGCGAAGCGAGCGAGCAGGCCTATATTCTGCCAAAGTTTGGATACAGCTGACCGTTCCACGAGCAAATATTCAATGTTCTATCCCATACCTCAATCATAAGGGGGTAAGGGTTGATTCATCAGTAAAATTGGTCGCGCAATTTGATTTCTCAAGATATTGTAACGAATTTTTGTATACAGTCAGCTATCAATAACGCCCACAATAAAGCTATTATTTAAGTTCAAAGTTTTGTGGGCAATTTAAAGGGGGGTTAAAAAACTCGTTGTTTTTTATTTTGAATGATCTTGCCCGAAGGGCGAAGAGAAATTTTGACATGATTTTCCACGATTTTTGTAAAAACGTCAAGAAAATTTCAATTTTTTTGCAACTGTTGCGGAAAATTTTCGAAAAATTCCAAACTTTCTTGTAACTGTCAAAAATCTGAGAGTATCTAATGGTGGGGGTGGAGAGCATGAGCAAGTATCACAATTCCAAGAGAAGCTGTTATAATTAACTTACATAGAATAAAACGTGGAATTGTGGGAGGGGGGTAGGTTTGCTAGTGCCAGTAAATTGACAGTTTTAAAAAGTCAGCTTCTAATTCAAAGTTTTGTGCAGCAGAGAATTCAGACAAGCAAGAAGAGAGCCATTCATAGCAGTATCACATTTCCAACATTTAGTTGCAGAAACAAATTGTGGTGGAAATGTAGGAGGTCTTGAGCCAGATAATACCAAAAGGAGTGTTTTTTCCAGTTTAGTAGTTGGGGTGGGGTGGCTGCGAGTGAGCCAGCAGGACACTACCCTCCTGCTAACATGGCACAAATGTACGAGGAAAAAAGAAAAAATATTAGTAGGAGGGTCGTCTATTTCCAATTAAAATGTTAACTTGTTGATATGACGTCACGCGTTGACAGTTTTACGTTTTTTAGTAGAACTGGTACTGAGAAAAAAAAGTGAAAAAAAAAATTCAATAGGCTGAGGCTGATGTATTGGAAATCCATCACACAATGGAGAGAGATTGGCCAAGCTGTATAACAAAGACATGATGGATAGAAGAAACACTTTTTTTTTGTTATATATTAGATTTTAGATCTTAGATGGAGTTTTTGGTATTTAGTAGAAAATATTTCAGTTTTTATTCTAATTTGGACTCCTCAGTTGAATTGGTCATTAATCATAGGTGTAGTAGACTAATTGCATCTCATGATTCACAATTAGTCTTTGAGTATAGCATCTTATAGAAGTAAAAAATAACTGACTCGTGTCCTTTTACACAAACTTCAACTAGTAATGCAAAACATAAGTAATTTTGAGAATAGTTCAGGTGCTGGTTTATTTAATAATTAATTTGTGGACAGGTACTTCTTGCAATGTATGCATGAAAGAGAAATTAATTTTTCTCACAGCAAGGGCTTGAAATTTCAACACTTTGAAACTATGATTATAGTTTTGATTGATAGCATTTGGAAAATGTTACTTATTTGTTTTTTTTTTTAAAAGTGTTAGCTATATATATTCTAAACCAATTGGTCCTTCTAAACAAACATTTAAGATCCGCCAAATTTTTGCAGATCTTCCTTCTACTTCAGTTATGTCGATATTAGGCAGAAAAAAGTTGTCTGAAACTTTAAAGAAAGCTTCTGACANTCTTTGAGTATAGCATCTTATAGAAGTAAAAAATAACTGACTCGTGTCCTTTTACACAAACTTCAACTAGTAATGCAAAACATAAGTAATTTTGAGAATAGTTCAGGTGCTGGTTTATTTAATAATTAATTTGTGGACAGGTACTTCTTGCAATGTATGCATGAAAGAGAAATTAATTTTTCTCACAGCAAGGGCTTGAAATTTCAACACTTTGAAACTATGATTATAGTTTTGATTGATAGCATTTGGAAAATGTTACTTATTTGTTTTTTTTTTTAAAAGTGTTAGCTATATATATTCTAAACCAATTGGTCCTTCTAAACAAACATTTAAGATCCGCCAAATTTTTGCAGATCTTCCTTCTACTTCAGTTATGTCGATATTAGGCAGAAAAAAGTTGTCTGAAACTTTAAAGAAAGCTTCTGACAATATTGGTAAGGTGTTTTGCCACATTCTGAAATTGTATCCTCATCTGAAATCAAAGAGTTTTCTTTAGCGACATCATTGTTTACAGTGTAGCACAGCGTGTTGGTTAGTTAATCTTACATAGTCGTTGTTAAGTGTAAGGTAAGCAAAATATTGATTTTCATAGAAATAATGTTTTCACGCTTACAAGAGAATTTAAAACTGTGTACTTAATACCTAGAAGCTGCAGAGATGTGGTTTCTCAGGAGAATAATGAGAATATCTTAGACAGAAAGGCTAACAAATCAGAAAGTGTTGAAGAGAGCAGGAACAAATCGTTTTCTTCTAGGAACCATCCAAAAAAGACAGTTGGAATTTTTGTGACATGTAACGCGGAAGGGATAACCAGAACATCTAAGTGTTACAGGCAAGATCAATGGAAAACGAAGCAGGGACAGACAAAGGCTAATATACTTACCAATCATGAGTAGATGGACGAACGTAGCGGAGCGAGAACTCTTAACAGCCACAAAGGACCGAAAGAGGTGGAAGTCGATGATTGTCAACGTGTTAACAGGACATGGCATCTGAAAGAGACACTTAATCCATTTTAGGCCTGGCCTTGACTAAGGAGCACTGGTAACGTCATGCATCACATGATAGCTGCAAAGGTTCATTACAACTTTACTGCTATGACTTTCATTAGCTGTTGTACTTGAATTCTTCTCCTTTACATCTTTACCATATTATTATTCCTAAACTATGAAATGGTTTAAAATTACAAAATAGGAATCTCAAACGGCAACTTAAGATACCATGTTAAGAGTTTTGTCAGATGGACATTTTTCCTTTGAGATGCTGCAAATATTTGTATACATGTGAATAAAACCAGTGATTGCAGACAGACATGTCAGTTTCTTTTAATTCAGTTAAAAAGCACAAAGGAATCTTTAGTAATTGCTGAAATATTCCTGAAATATACCTCACTGTCGACACGACAAATTGGTAGTGAGCATCTAAATCATCATATTTTTATATACATATATAGTATTAGAGTTTAACACTCAGAGCCAAAGATGGTATTGGCTAAATTAATGACCATAAGGAAACGACACATTCATGAACAAGCAGCAGGAAATATAAAAGACAACACGAGTAACACACACACATACACAATTCATAGATAAATGACAAAAGAAAGTATGAATGATTGTTATGGAAAAATATATATGGCAAGAAGAATGACAAAGAAGAATTATATATATATATATGGTAAAGATAATTGTGAAAATTGTATAGTATAGATGGAGAATATTTGGAATTGCAGAAAAGTGAAAACTTTGTAGCACCGAACTGGATTCAAACCAGAGCCTATGGTTATTATGGCAACATCCTCTACCACCTAAGGAATCATGGCTATCCTTCTCACGATCATTTTAAAAACATATCCTTTACTTAAACGCACAGTTTTCCTTCCAAATCCCTATCATTGGACACCGCATCTCAGTCACACAAACAGGGCTGAACCTCCAACAAAATGACGACTTCCCTTCCAAGATCAGATCCCAACATACATGCAGAGTAAGGAAATTGTAAAAATAATATAATATAAAGAGGCATAAGCATAATTGAGATGAGATGTCCATCAAAGGAGACCCGGAGCCTAGCATTAATGGCTCAATTGATACAGCAGGTGGCCACGATAGACAGAGAGGCAGCTTGGAATGCAGCTAGGTATAGATAATGTGTACTTACATTGATTTGCTTTTTTTCAAAATCATTTTATCTTCTCTTCTCTGTTACTATGCGCATCATTTTTTTCTTCCAGTAATAAGAATAAAATTGACCATCTCTGCTTGTTCCTAAATTATATTTTTATGTAGAGAGTACTATAATTTTTTGGCAATATAATGTTGTTGGAATTAATACGTTGAATAATTTTGTATTCTTTGATTCTACAAAATCACTCTTTTTACAAAACATTTTTTAGGTTTCATTTTAAGCTCTATATTTTTGCATTTACCTAAATACCCATAGTGTTTCTAAATCTTTTTCCCTCTTTGCTTATGGTATTTTTTTGGTAATAACCAAATGTTATGACTTTATCAGCATGGCAACACATTTGGAAAAAACGAAACGTGTCGCAATAGAAACCTTTTTTTAAGTAACTGATAAAGCAAAATTTAGAAACCAAATATTGCTTTATTTGTTTACCTTGGTACAATTTAGGTTTTGAAAAAAAATTACAAAGACACACAGAGAAAGTAAAGTCGTATTGCAGGGTCTTTATGTGCCAAAACAAAGTTAAGGCCCTGAAAAATAGCTTCTATAGGTTAATAAAGGTTCAATCCTGCTAAAGAGGAAAATGATCTGAAAAATTATTTGCAGATTTCAGAGACTTTTTAATATGAATAACAAACTAACAATATTTTTAATGGAATGAAGATTTCTTTCAATTACTTTGATTGTCTCCTCCAACAGGTTTCAGTATTGTTTTTAGAGTTCGTCCCTTGATGTTAAGATGTTGGAAATGGAAATAGCTTAGCGGCAACTTTGGCTAAGTGTTTGTTGATTTTCCTAGTGGAAGGCGATCTGGAACTAAAAAGTCGAAGTACCTTCTTTTGTAGCTGTTCAAGAGCTATTAGACGGAAAATAATATTATTTTAAAATGACATAATGTTACTGACCCCCTCTATGCCCTTTTGGTTGAATAACGTCTGTATTTGTAATTATTAATCAAATAATTCCCTATGGATATGACTTTTCATGATGTTTCACATCCAAGTACAGTCAATAGATTTCCTTTTGCAATTTTTATAACGAAAGTAAATTTCAATATATGTGGAAGCCTATTCTTTAAATTACATACAAATGTTGAAACCATAAATTTGTTACTAATTTCTTTTCAAAGACAATATAGTGTTTGTTGATAATGATCAATATTCGTTTAATATCAGAAAGATTATAATCTTTCTGATATTAAACGAATATTTCAGTTTTTCGGAAAAAAAGCTGGATTGATCTTATCTGTGATCATGATTTCAATTTATTCATCTAAGCAGGGTTTTTTTTATTTTATCAAGTTGTTATCAAAATATTTAGAAGTTAGTGAGACACGAATTGTTATTTTTTTTTGTTTAAACAATCAGATTTCATTTTAAATGTACCACGTTCTCAAGCTTTTCTTTTGAGCTTCATAGTTGTATTATGACGAAACAAGTACAAAAAATACAGGCGTCAGATTAAACAAATTCCAGATTTAATATAGTTCTTAGTGTAATCAACAAAGAATGTTGTTTTCACTCTTGAGCCAAGCAAATCTCTCACAGGCGTCTCTCAATGTAAACATTGAAGGACTAATGCAGTCTTTTTCTTACAACTCAAATTTTGCTGGACACCAAGTTTTGCATCCTCTCTCAATTTCAAACAAAAACATCCTGGTCATTTACCTTAATTTTTAAACACAAAAGTGATATGAATGTATACATATGCATATGTATGTTAAATTATTTCAAAGGTTTGAGCACCTACTTTTCATTTTTCAAACAACGAGAGCATTTTCCATTGACATACTGAGTAAATCTGATTAGAAAAGAGTTCTTAATACTGTGAAAAAAATAGAAGGTATTAATGCTATTGAGTTTGGTATGCCGTAAAAACATGTTACAAAAACAAAAAATATTCGCCCATCACCACCAAGATACTTTAAAGCCCCCACCACCCAAAAAGGAGATGACATTTGAAAGTGGCAAAAACAAAATTCAATGCAATGGAATACAAATAAAAACGTCACTTTTCTAGCTATATAAAGAGCAGGGAGATTCTTCACTCATGATTCTTCACTCAAAATAGGGCTATCCAGTTTTACTAAAGAGCAAAAGAGTCACTGGTACCAGGACCTTAAAGTCTGTAAATATCTGGACAAAACGTCACTTTTCCAGTTCTTTCACTAACAGGAAGATTCTTCACTCATGACTCTTCACTCCAAATTGGGGTATCCAGTTTTACTAAAAAGCAAAAGAGTCACTGGTACCAGGACCTTAAAGTCCAGAAATGTCTAGACAAAACGTTACTTTTCCAACTATTTAAAGAGCAGGAAGATTCTTCACTGATGACTCTTCACTCCAAATTGGGGTATCCAGTTTTACTAAAAAGCAAAAGAGTCACTGGTACCAGGACCTTAAAGTCCATAAATGTCTAGACAAAACGTTACTTTTCCAACTATTTAAAGAGCAGGAAGATTCTTCACTCATGATTCTTCACTCAAAATAGGGCTATCCAGTTTTACTAAAAAGCAAAAGAGTCACTGGTACCAGGACCTTAAAGTCTGTAAATATCTGGACAAAACGTTACTTTTCCAGCTATTTAAAGAGCAGGAAGATTCTTCACTCATGATTCTTCACTCAAAATAGGGGTATCCAGTTTTACTAAAAAGCAAAAGAGTCACTGGTACCAGGACCTTAAAGTCCGTAAATGTCTAGACAAAACGTTACTTTTCCAGCTATTTAAAGAGCAGGAAGATTCTTCACTCATGATTCTTCACTCAAAATAGGGCTATCCAGTTTTACTAAAAAGCAAAGGAGTCACTGGTACCAGGACCTTAAAGTCTGTAAATATCTGGACAAAACGTCACTTTTCCAGTTCTTTCACTAACAGGAAGATTCTTCACTCATGATTCTTCACTCAAAATAGGGCTATCCAGTTTTACTAAAAAGCAAAGGAGTCACTGGTACCAGGACCTTAAAGTCTGTAAATATCTGGACAAAACGTCACTTTTCCAGTTCTTTCACTAACAGGAAGATTCTTCACTCATGATTCTTCACTCAAAATAGGGCTATCCAGTTTTACTAAAAAGCAAAGGAGTCACTGGTACCAGGACCTTAAAGTCTGTAAATATCTGGACAAAACGTCACTTTTCCAGTTCTTTCACTAACAGGAAGATTCTTCACTCATGATTCTTCACTCAAAATAGGGCTATCCAGTTTTACTAAAAAGCAAAAGAGTCACTGGTACCAGGACCTTAAAGTCCGTAAATATCTGGACAAAACGTCACTTTTCCAGTTCTTTTACTAACAGGAAGATTCTTCACTCATGATTCTTCACTCAAAATAGGGGTATCCAGTTTTACTAAAAAGCAAAAGAGTCACTGGTACCAGGACCTTAAAGTCCGTAAATGTCTAGACAAAACGTTACTTTTCCAGCTATTTAAAGAGCAGGAAGATTCTTCACTCATGATTCTTCACTCAAAATAGGGCTATCCAGTTTTACTAAAAAGCAAAGGAGTCACTGGTACCAGGACCTTAAAGTCTGTAAATATCTGGACAAAACGTCACTTTTCCAGTTCTTTCACTAACAGGAAGATTCTTCACTCATGATTCTTCACTCAAAATAGGGCTATCCAGTTTTACTAAAAAGCAAAAGAGTCACTGGTACCAGGACCTTAAAGTCTGTAAATATCTGGACAAAACGTCACTTTTCCAGTTCTTTCACTAACAGAAAGATTCTTCACTCATGATTCTTCACTCAAAATAGGGCTATCCAGTTTTACTAAAAAGCAAAAGAGTCACTGGTACCAGGACCTTAAAGTCCGTAAATATCTGGACAAAACGTCACTTTTCCAGTTCTTTTACTAACAGGAAGATTCTTCACTCATGATTCTTCACTCAAAATAGGGGTATCCAGTTTTACTAAAAAGCAAAAGAGTCACTGGTACCAGGACCTTAAAGTCCGTAAATGTCTAGACAAAACGTTACTTTTCCAGCTATTTAAAGAGCAGGAAGATTCTTCACTCATGATTCTTCACTCAAAATAGGGCTATCCAGTTTTACTAAAAAGCAAAGGAGTCACTGGTACCAGGACCTTAAAGTCTGTAAATATCTGGACAAAACGTCACTTTTCCAGTTCTTTCACTAACAGGAAGATTCTTCACTCATGATTCTTCACTCAAAATAGGGCTATCCAGTTTTACTAAAAAGCAAAAGAGTCACTGGTACCAGGACCTTAAAGTCCGTAAATATCTGGACAAAACGTCACTTTTCCAGTTCTTTTACTAACAGGAAGATTCTTCACTCATGATTCTTCACTCAAAATAGGGGTATCCAGTTTTACTAAAAAGCAAAAGAGTCACTGGTACCAGGACCTTAAAGTCCGTAAATATCTGGACACAACGTTACTTTTCCAGCTATTTAAAGAGCAGGAAGATTCTTCACTCATGATTCTTCACTCAAAATAGGGGTATCCAGTTTTACTAAAAAGCAAAGGAGTCACTGGTACCAGGAACTTAAAGTCCGTAAATGTCTAGACAAAACGTTACTTTTCCAGCTATTTAAAGAGCAGGAAGATTCTTCACTCATGATTCTTCACTCAAAATAGGGGTATCCAGTTTTACTAAAAAGCAAAGGAGTCACTGGTACCAGGAACTTAAAGTCCGTAAATGTCTAGACAAAACGTTCCTTTTCCAGCTATTTAAAGAGCAGGAAGATTCTTTACTCATGATTCTTCAATCAAAATACGGCTATCCAGTTTTACTAAAAAGCAAAGGAGTCACTGGTACCAGGACCTTAAAGTCTGTAAATATCTGGACAAAACGTTACTTTTCCAGCTATTTAAAGAGCAGGAAGATTCTTCACTCATGATTCTTCACTCAAAATAGGGGTATCCAGTTTTACTAAAAAGCAAAAGAGTCACTGGTACCAGGACCTTAAAGTCCGTAAATATCTGGACAAAACGTTACTTTTCCAGCTATTTAAAGAGCAGGAAGATTCTTCACTCATGATTCTTCACTCAAAATAGGGGTATCCAGTTTTACTAAAAAGCAAAAGAGTCACTGGTACCAGGACCTTAAAGTCCGTAAATGTCTAGACAAAACGTTACTTTTCCAGCTATTTAAAGAGCAGGAAGATTCTTCACTCATGATTCTTCACTCAAAATAGGGGTATCCAGTTTTACTAAAAAGCAAAAGAGTCACTGGTACCAGGACCTTAAAGTCCGTAAATATCTGGACAAAACGTTACTTTTCAAGCTATTTAAAGAGCAGGAAGATTCTTCACTCATGATTCTTCACTCAAAATAGGGGTATCCAGTTTTACTAAAAAGCAAAAGAGTCACTGGTACCAGGACCTTAAAGTCCGTAAATATCTGGACAAAACGTTACTTTTCCAGCTATTTAAAGAGCAGGAAGATTCTTCACTCATGATTCTTCACTCAAAATAGGGGTATCCAGTTTTACTAAAAAGCAAAAGAGTCACTGGTACCAGGACCTTAAAGTCCGTAAATGTCTAGACAAAACGTTACTTTTCCAGCTATTTAAAGAGCAGGAAGATTCTTCACTCATGATTCTTCACTCAAAATAGGGCTATCCAGTTTTACTAAAAAGCAAAGGAGTCACTGGTACCAGGAACTTAAAGTCCGTAAATGTCTAGACAATACGTTCCTTTTCCAGCTATTTAAAGAGCAGGAAGATTCTTTACTCATGATTCTTCAATCAAAATACGGCTATCCAGTTTTACTAAAAAGCAAAGGAGTCACTGGTACCAGGACCTTAAGTTCTGTAAATATCTGGACAAAACGTCACTTTTCCAGTTCTTTTACTAACAGGAAGATTCTTCACTCATGATTCTTCACTCAAAATTGGGGTATCCAGTTTTACTAAAAAGCAAAAGAGTCACTGGTACCAGGACCTTAAAGTCCGTAAATGTCTAGACAAAACGTTACTTTTCCAGCTATTTAAAGAGCAGGAAGATTCTTCACTCATGATTCTTCACTCAAAATAGGGCTATCCAGTTTTACTAAAAAGCAAAGGAGTCACTGGTACCAGGAACTTAAAGTCCGTAAATATCTGGACAAAACGTTACTTTTCCAGCTATTTAAAGAGCAGGAAGATTCTTCACTCATGATTCTTCACTCAAAATAGGGGTATCCAGTTTTACTAAAAAGCAAAAGAGTCACTGGTACCAGGACCTTAAAGTCCGTAAATGTCTAGACAAAACGTTACTTTTCCAGCTATTTAAAGAGCAGGAAGATTCTTCACTCATGATTCTTCACTCAAAATAGGGGTATCTAGTTTTACTAAAAAGCAAAGGAGTCACTGGTACCAGGAACTTAAAGTCCGTAAATGTCTAGACAATACGTTCCTTTTCCAGCTATTTAAAGAGCAGGAAGATTCTTTACTCATGATTCTTCAATCAAAATACGGCTATCCAGTTTTACTAAAAAGCAAAGGAGTCACTGGTACCAGGAACTTAAAGTCCGTAAATGTTTAGACAAAACGTTACTTTTCCAGCTAATTAAAGAGCAGGAAGAATGTTCACTCATTATTCTTCACTCAAAATAGGTTTATCCAGTTTTACTAAAAAGCAAAAGAGTCACTCGTACCGGGACCTTAAAGTCCGTAAATGTCTAGACAAAACGTTACTTTTCCAGCTATTAAAAGAGCAGGAATATTCTTCACTCATGGTTCGTCACTCAAAATAGTGGTATCCAGTTTTACTAAAAAGCAAAAGAGTCACTAGTACCGGGACCTTAAAGTCCATAAATGTCTAGACAAAACGTTACTTTTCTAGCCATTTAAAGAGGAGGGAGTTTCTTCACTCATGATTTTTCACTCAAAATTGGGGTATACAGTTTTACTAAAAAGCAAAAGTGTCACTGGTACCAGGACTTTAAAGTCTGTAAATATCTGGACACAACGTCACTTTTCCAGTTCTTTCACTAACAGGAAGATCCTTCACTCATGTTTCTTCACTCAAAATAGGGGTATCCAGTTTTACTAAAAAGCAAAAGTGTCACTGGTACCAGGACCTTAAAGTCCGTAAATATCTGGACAAAACGTTACTTTTCAAGCTATTTAAAGAGCAGGAAGATTCTTCACTCATGATTCTTCACACAAAATAGGGCTATCCAGTTTTACTAAAAAGCATAGGAGTCACTGTTACCAGGACCTTAAAGTCTGTAAATATCTGGACACAACGTCACTTTTCCAGTTCTTTCACTAACAGGAAGATTCCTCCCTCATGATTCTTTACTCAAAATTGGGGTATCCAGTTTTACTAAAAAGCAAAAGAGTCACTGGTACCAGGAAATTAAAGTCCGTAAATGTCTGGACAAAACGTTTTTTTTCCAGCTATATAAAGAGCAGGAAGATTGTTCACTCATGATTCTTCACTCAAAATAGGGCTATCCAGTTTTACTAACAAGCAAAGGAGTCACTGGTACCAGAAACTTAAAGTCCGTAAATGTCTAGACAAAACGTTACTTTTCCAGCTATTTAAAGAGCAGGAAGATTGTTCACTCATGATTCTTCACTCAAAATAGGGGTATCCAGTTTTACTAAAAAGCAAAAAGGTCACTGGTACCAGGACCTTAAAGTCCGTAAATGTCTAGACAAAACGTTACTTTTCCAGCTATTTAAAGAGCAGGAAGATTGTTCACTCATGATTCTTCACTCAAAATTGGGGTATCCAGTTTTACTAAAAAGCAAAAGAGTCACTGGTACCATGATCTTATAGTCCGTAAATGTCTAGACAAAACGTTACTTTTCCAGGTATTTAAAGAGCAGGAATATTCTTCACTCATGATTCTTCACTCAAAATAGGGCTATCCAGTTTTACTAAAAAGCAAAAAAGGCACTGGTACCATGACCTTAAAGTCCGTAAATGTCTGGACAAAACGTTACTTTTCCAGCTATTTAAAGAGCAGGAAGGTTCTTCACTCATGATTCTTCACTCAAAATAGGGGTATCCAGTTTTAATAAAAAGCAAAGGAGTCACTGGTACCAGGACTTTAAAGTCTGTAAATATCTGGCCAAAACGTCACTTTTCCAGTTCTTTCACTAACAGGAAGATTCTTCACTGATGATTCTTGAGTCAAAATTGGGGTATCCAGTTTTACTAAAAAGCAAAAGAGTCACTGGTACCAGGACCTTAAAGTCCGTAAATGTCTAGACAAAACGTTACTTTTCCAGCTATTTAAAGAGCAGGAAGATTCTTCACTCATGATTCTTCACTCAAAATAGGGGTATCTAGTTTTACTAAAAAGCAAAGGAGTCACTGGTACCAGGACCTTAAAGTCCGTAAATATCTGGACAAAACGTTACTTTTCCAGCTATTTAAAGAAGCAGGAAGATTGTTCACTCATGATTCTTCACTCAAAATAGGGGTATCCAGTTTTACTAAAAAGCAAAAGAGTCACTGGTACCAGGACCTTAAAGTCCGTAAATGTCTAGACAAAACGTTACTTTTCCAACTATTTAAAGAGCAGGAAGATTCTTCACTCATGATTCTTCACTCAAAATAGGGGTATCCAGTTTTACTAAAAAGCAAAAGAGTCACTGGTACCAGGACCTTAAAGTCCGTAAATGTCTAGACAAAACGTTACTTTTCCAGCTATTTAAAGAGCAGGAAGATTCTTCACTCATGATTCTTCACTCAAAATAGGGGTATCCAGTTTTACTAAAAAGCAAAAGAGTCACTGGTACCAGGACCTTAAAGTCCGTAAATGTCTAGACAAAACGTTACTTTTCCAGCTATTTAAAGAGCAGGAAGATTCTTCACTCATGATTCTTCACTCAAAATAGGGGTATCCAGTTTTACTAAAAAGCAAAAGAGTCACTGGTACCAGGACCTTAAAGTCCGTAAATGTCTAGACAAAACGTTACTTTTCCAGCTATTTAAAGAGCAGGAAGATTCTTCACTCATGATTCTTCACTCAAAATAGGGGTATCCAGTTTTACTAAAAAGCAAAAGAGTCACTGGTACCAGGACCTTAAAGTCCGTAAATGTCTAGACAAAACGTTACTTTTCCAGCTATTTAAAGAGCAGGAAGATTCTTCACTCATGATTCTTCACTCAAAATAGGGGTATCCAGTTTTACTAAAAAGCAAAAGAGTCACTGGTACCAGGACCTTAAAGTCCGTAAATGTCTAGACAAAACGTTACTTTTCCAGCTATTTAAAGAGCAGGAAGATTCTTCACTCATGATTCTTCACTCAAAATAGGGGTATCCAGTTTTACTAAAAAGCAAAAGAGTCACTGGTACCAGGACCTTAAAGTCCGTAAATATCTGGACACAACGTTACTTTTCCAGCTATTTAAAGAGCAGGAAGATTCTTCACTCATGATTCTTCACTCAAAATAGGGGTATCCAGTTTTACTAAAAAGCAAAAGAGTCACTGGTACCAGGACCTTAAAGTCCGTAAATGTCTAGACAAAACGTTACTTTTCCAGCTATTTAAAGAGCAGGAAGATTCTTCACTCATGATTCTTCACTCAAAATAGGGGTATCCAGTTTTACTAAAAAGCAAAAGAGTCACTGGTACCAGGACCTTAAAGTCCGTAAATATCTGGACAAAACGTTACTTTTCCAGCTATTTAAAGAGCAGGAAGATTCTTCACTCATGATTCTTCACTCAAAATAGGGGTATCCAGTTTTACTAAAAAGCAAAAGAGTCACTGGTACCAGGACCTTAAAGTCCGTAAATGTCTAGACAAAACGTTACTTTTCCAGCTATTTAAAGAGCAGGAAGATTGTTCACTCATGATTCTTCACTCAAAATAGGGGTATCCAGTTTTACTAAAAAGCAAAAGAGTCACTCGTACCGGGACCTTAAAGTCCATAAATGTCTAGACAAAACGTTACTTTTCCAGCTATTTAAAGAGCAGGAAGATTCTTCACTCATGATTCTTCACTCAAAATAGGGGTATCCAGTTTTACTAAAAAGCAAAAGAGTCACTGGTACCAGGACCTTAAAGTCCGTAAATGTCTAGACAAAACGTTACTTTTCCAACTATTTAAAGAGCAGGAAGATTCTTCACTGATGACTCTTCACTCCAAATTGGGGTATCCAGTTTTACTAAAAAGCAAAAGAGTCACTGGTACCAGGACCTTAAAGTCCGTAAATGTCTAGACAAAACGTTACTTTTCCAGCTATTTAAAGAGCAGGAAGATTCTTCACTCATGATTCTTCACTCAAAATAGGGCTATCCAGTTTTACTAAACAGCAAAGGAGTCACTGGTACCAGGACCTTAAAGTCTGTAAATATCTGGACAAAACGTCACTTTTCCAGTTCTTTCACTAACAGGAAGATTCTTCACTCATGATTCTTCACTCAAAATAGGGCTATCCAGTTTTACTAAAAAGCAAAAGAGTCACTGGTACCAGGATCTTAAAGTCCTTAAATGTCTAGACAAAACGTTACTTTTCCAGCTATTTAAAGAGCAGGAAGATTCTTCACTCATGATTCTTCACTCAAAATAGGGGTATCTAGTTTTACTAAAAAGCAAAGGAGTCACTGGTACCAGGAACTTAAAGTCCGTAAATGTCTAGACAATACGTTTCTTTTCCAGCTATTTAAAGAGCAGGAAGATTCTTCACTGATGATTCTTCATTCAAAATTGGGGTATCCAGTTTTACTAAAAAGCAAAGGAGTCACTGGTACCAGGACCTTAAAGTCTGTAAATATCTGGACACAACGTTACTTTTCCAGCTATTTAAAGAGCAGGAAGTTTGTTCACTCATGATTCTTCACTCAAAATAGGGCTATCCAGTTTTACTAAAAAGCAAAAGAGTCACTCGTACCGGGACCTTAAAGTCCATAAATGTCTAGACAAAACGTTACTTTTCCAGCTATTTAAAGAGCAGGAAGATTGTTCACTCATGATTCGTCACTCAAAATAGGGGTATCCAGTTTTACTAAAAAGCAAAGGAGTCACTGGTACCATGAACTTAAAGTCCGTAAATGTTTAGACAAAACGTTACTTTTCCAGCTAATTAAAGAGCAGGAAGAATGTTCACTCATTATTCTTCACTCAAAATAGGGCTATCCAGTTTTACTAAAAAGCAAAAGAGTCACTCGTACCGGGACCTTAAAGTCCGTAAATGTCTAGACAAAACGTTACTTTTCCAGCTATTAAAAGAGCAGGAATATTCTTCACTCATGGTTCGTCACTCAAAATAGTGGTATCCAGTTTTACTAAAAAGCAAAAGAGTCACTAGTACCGGGACCTTAAAGTCCATAAATGTCTAGACAAAACGTTACTTTTCTAGCCATTTAAAGAGGAGGGAGTTTCTTCACTCATGATTTTTCACTCAAAATAGGGCTATCCAGATTTACTAAAAAGCAAAAGTGTCACTGATACCGGGACCTTAAAGTCCGTAAATGTCTAGAAAAAAACGTTACTTTTCCAGCTATTTAAAGAGCAGGAAGATT
>RDPX01000077.1:570557-594142 GCA_003991215.1 Morbakka virulenta | reverse complement strand
TTCTTCACTCAAAATAGGGTCATCCAGTTTTACTTAAAAGCAAAAGAGTCACTGGTACCAGGACCTTAAAGTCTGTAAATATCTGGACACAACGTTACTTTTCCAGCTATTTAAAGAGCAGGAAGGTTCTTTACTCATGATTCTTCAATCAAAATAGGTGTATCCAGTTTTACTAAATGGCGAAGGAGTCACTGGTACCAGGACCTTAAAGTACGTAAATATCTAGACAAAACGTTACTTTTCCAGCTATTTAAAGAGCAGGAAGGTTCTTTACTCATGATTCTTCACTCAAAATAGGTGTATCCAGTTTTACTAAATGGCGAAGGAGTCACTGGTACCAGGACCTTAAAGTACGTAAATATCTAGACAAAACGTTACTTTTCCAGCTCTTTCACGAACGGAAACTTTCTTCACTCATGATTCTTCACTCAAAATAGGGCTATCCAGTTTTACTAGAAAAGCAAAGGACTCGCTGGCACGAGGACCTTAAGTCCGTAGATATCTAGACAAAATGTTACTTTTCCAGCTATTTAACGAGCAGGAAGATTCTGCACTGGATGAAGATAACTGGATGAAGGGGAGGATACTGATCAACAGTTACTGATCTTTCCTCATTTTACACAATACTTATAATGGTAGTCCTATTTTGTTGTTTGCACTGAGCTCTTTAATCAATGCGTATAAACCTGAATAAAAAATGTGGAAAAGAAATACAGTGAAGTTAGTCTTATTGAACTTGCTGTTAGATATGTTATTGATTGTAATACACCATTACGTCTAATTGGTGTTTTCGCTGAGTCTGTCTTACTTAACCATGCTTCCAAAAAGGAGCTGATTGAATAGTGACATATGATCATTCTTTGAGGAACTTGAGCCTTACAGAGAGAGAGGCAAAGTGTCTCTAATTATTCTTTGCCCAATCCATTTGGATAGAGCAAAAAATGCCCATTTTCTTATAAAATTAGAAAATCTATAATGATGTTAATATACATAAAGGTATCATACATTGACTGCATGCCCAATATTATGATTTGCTTGTAGTTAAGTAAGTCGATTGTAATAAAATAATGGGCACTACGAAATATAATCATCTTCAGCCATTTGGTATACTGTTATGCGGTTTAAGTCGAATGACCAAAAAGACTGTAGAAGGAGGGTACATCAGTAGTTCAGTAAATTTTTTTATGAGATTCCCTTTAAGATTCTGAAGTTTGGTGTGACATTTTGCAAATTGGCACAATCCACTCAATTCATACGACTTTAATCGGATATGATATCAAAACTAATCTAACTTTACCCAGAAAAACTATAGTGGTAAATATTTAAGACGACAACCGTCTACTTTTACTCTCCATATTCTACTTTAACAAATCGTATTAACTTTGCAATTAGGGGTGAATGAAAGTTTTATATATAATTTTATTCGAAAATCTGGTAGTGGATAGTTATTTTGTGTTAAAGTCCACAAAGCTCTTCATCAGAACAAGAGGGTTTTTAGTAGTCTGAACGCCATTTCAAAAGATGTTTGGATGACGATAAGAGGTGCTTTCGTTACTGCTATAAAATTTGGTATCCTGATGCCGGACAGTGCCATTAATCTAATAGAAACAGTGATGCAAAGGAGGAGCCGTGGCTTAATGGTTAGTGCAACAGTGGGCGACTTTGGAAATTCACAAAAGAAAAAGCCATTGGTTAGCGTCAGGAAGAGCATCAGGCCAAGAAATTCCTCACTGCAAAATACAAGTCCCTGTGAGAGGCACCGTCTGAACCCCAGTTACTGGGGGAAAATGATGTTAAAACAAACAACAAACAGTGATGCAAAACAAGGACGTGAGATCGAAAGGACGTTATAATTAGACTTATTAGAACGGAGAAGTTGGCTTCATCAATCTACCTGTAGAAAAGCAACAACAAGTTCCCAATGCCAGATGCGAGAGGATAAAAATGAGTAGTAGGTCAGTATTCCAATGAATTTTTGCTCTTACGTACATAGTTCCTGTAATGATGTTGATCAGACCGATCACGATGACGCATGGTATACCTTGGATATAGACGTAATGTAGGGTTAAACGTCATAAGTTCAAAGAGGCCCAGTACTTTCTGCGAGTCTTTTTTGTGCGCCTGAGCTTGTAACTCTGTGAAAGTCGTTTTTTTTCTGTAAGCCACAGATTATTTGTGTAGACTTTTCTATCAACAGAAACCTTGACCTCTATGAAACGAAGGTTCTATGCTTTGTTTACCAGTCCCTCTCTAGCACCAAACAGAGTGGTCTTTTTAACTTGATTAGGAACGTTTTTCTGAATTGAAATATCAGAAAAAAGGGTCTAGAAGATTTCAGATCGATTCTTTTATTTCTACTCCAACAGCTATTTTATTCTTTCACCAGTGCTATTGAACATGAATACCCAATGTTTCATTTAATACAAAGCCAAGAAGTCACAGCATTGCATCGTATTAGTTCACAATAATCTTCACCGTGCTCTTTCACAGACTGACTGGGGACGGACTCACAGTGATTTCTTTGTTTTCTCTTGTTAAAAAAACTTAAAAATTGCCCCCCAATTTATGCTATCAGGAGCTGCATCTAGAGTACTTTGTTTTGCAATTATCCTTACAGACTAGTTTTAAGGGGTTTTTAAACCCTGTTTTTAGTTCGATCTGGGGGAAAGTAAGAGCGTTTTTAATCATGTGTTATTACTTGAATTTTTCACATATTATATTAAAATCTGTTTACTTCATAAACATAAAACTTGACACAGTTTATATATAATATCTGCTTATTTTGTGATCTTTATATACCTACTTTTATCCCTTATATTTTCCCTCTCAAATGAAATTCTGATAGCAGGTGTAAAACATTCTGGTACATTGTGAAAGAAACATTGATTAATTGCTCAAATATTGTCAAAATACTCTATGACAAGAAAGCTATAATCTCTACAATGCTCTCTAAAATTTGTTCAAAACATTGGCAACCACAATAAAATTATTTAGTTTTTCCATTGCTAAATTGAAAAAATATAAGCTGTCTGGCACTGGAAAAGCATGATAAATTGTGAAAACATTTATTATTTGTTTAAACAAAAGAAAATATTCTATACAAAAATGACATATCCTGATGCAATTCTAAAATATCTTTAAAACATTGACAACCACAATGTAATTACTTTGTTTTTCGATTACCCAAATGAAAAGAAATAAGTTATCTGATACTCCAAATGCATGACAAAAGTATGAAAACATGTATCCTTTGTTTTAAAAGAAAAAAACTTTGCAAAATGACATAAACTGAACATTAGAAATGAGCTTGAAAAGACAGTCTTTTTATTTTCATATTCAAAGTTGAGTTCAAACTTTTAGAGTCGTTTTTGTTCAAGTTAAAAAGGTCCAATTTTCTGAAATAATTGTCTTGTCTTGTTGAATTGAGCGTCAAGAAACATGGTAAAGAGTTACCACAAGCAAGCATTCTAATATATCTTCATTTTATCTTCTAGAATACTATCTTTATTATTTAACATTATTACACATTAACTATTGATTATATATAGCCAGCTTGAAGTGGCAGGTCTTTTCTCGTCTTTAGACATTGAACTTCAGAAGGTATTTCTTGGGAGCGAAAATACGATTAAAAGATTGGAGTTACCACTAAAACTGATTAATTAAAAAGTGCACAAAGTGAGTTTTTTATACAAAGTCTAGAATTGTAGAAATTTAAAAGGTTACCATGGGAACTTCATTACTTTTTTATCTGATATCAACGTCTGGAAGAGATAATTGAAAACCTTACTTCTTTTTTCTGCTTGAACCACGATTCTAGAAGGTAAGAATTAGTACTGCTGTAAATATTTTTATCATTTCTAGGGACAGACAACATTTCTGTTTATATTTTACAGGATGTTTTTATCGAGACATCATCTCTAGCTAGCTGGCCGTTGACTCTAAAGAGTTCATGAATTCGTCTTGTGATAGGTCTTATTTTTGTTCCTACAGGGTTGCTAGCCACCCTCCTCACCCGATTCGGAACCTGGTGGGGGAGCCGGTTTAGCCGCCAACCACTCGAACACGCAACAGGTTGTACTGGCTTACATGTTATCAGTAGCAGGGAGAGATTTGACCTTATATATATATTTATAGGGTTGTCGCAGTAATAACCCAAACGTAGGTTCAGAAATATTAAAATGTTTCATCCCTAACTTTCACATTTAACAATTATAATTTTTGCCAGTTTTAAACTAATAACGATCTACTTGCTTTTCTGAGTGAATATATTTGAAATAATCAAATAGTTTTAGTTTGAAATTGTTTTTCTTTGAAATGGAAGTGTGTACATTGGAGAGCACATTTTTGCAGGTGGCGAGAGACTAGAACACAAACTAGAACATAGCCACTCTTCCTGCTCAAGTATGGAAACCAGAGGCAGAGTAACAATAAAAGGAACAATTATTAATAATGTCTAAAGTCACGTACGTTTGCACTTGAGGCTTAAAATTACTTAATTAAATAATTATTTCTTTGATTATAAGTTAATATCCTTCTTACAAAATCCTATTTGTTTTTTGTTAAGGTTTAAACAACCAGTTAAAATGGTATGGAAAAAAATTAGTTCAGATAGCTTGGAAGGGTTTAAAACAAGTAGCCAATAATTTTTATCTCTTTTTTTATGAGAGCTCTGTTATGTTGAAAACCTCTTTCGTTGAAAGGATAAACGTAGGACAGAAAAAATTTCATGTTTGGAAACTAGACTGTACCAAATACCTGTTGCTAGGCAAAGAAATTTGAAGACAGTAAATTGAAAAGTCAGTTTCCATTAAGTGTTGAAGTTTTCTTTAATATTGCCCAACTTAACTAAAACAATAACATGAAATATTGAAGGGAAATTTTTGTACAGAGACACACTGCTGGCTTTACTTCTCCATAAACCACTAATTAGTCTCCTCTACTTTTAAAATGGACCCAACAGTTTTCATTTTGTGTACCAGTATCGAGGATGGATGAAAATTTTAAAGCAGTCAAAGTGAAATTACATGTATTTAAGAAATATTGCCACTTCAACCTTCATTTCTGCCTAATTTTTTATTTAAAGTGGTAAATATTCTGCAAGACGATTATGCAAAAAATGTTCTAAAATAGAATTGATTTAACTGGTGTTAAATTCAATAAACGTATGACTGGTCTAACATCTATGATTCCAGAAAAACTAAATGTCACGTATTAGAGATAAACGAAAAGAAAACATTGACAGAGGGTCACCCACGCTATTTTGTGTTTACATTTACATAGATATGAAATGGCAGAGACGTATTTATTAATAACTTCATTATTTCAATTACGACCAGCCCTCAACTATATGTATCTGCCTTGTAACTAATTAAGTTATTTTGAAAATATCATTTGTATACCATTTAGCCAAAGAATACTTCTACTATTGTAATATTAACAACGAATAAAATATTAATATTATTCATAGATGTTAGACAAAAGTAATGTTTCAATGTTCTAGTGTAATTGGTCTTGTAGGTATTTACAAGGTGGGTACGGTCTACATTGAGAATTTCCCAACCTCAACATTTTGTCAGGCAACAAGTCTTTATGCTGTTGTAATACTAATATCGTATTATTTATTGTATGATTTTTACTTCATTATAATAGCTAATAGCTTATATCAAATTCAGATTAAAACCATTGAATTAAATTTTAATTAAATAATTTTTGTGTATATTTATAGCGAAACCGAGTGATTTTAAAAGCTTTTTCGCTGGTTCTGATGAGGATCAAGACAGCAAAGTGGTGATATAGAAATAAAGCGGTATTTTATGTTGAAATTAGTTTTCTTTCAATATTCGTCGCATCACTGATGTTCTGAACCCGGTGAATACCAATAAAAGAGATTGCGACCGAAATATAATGATTTTAATTGCAACGCTTAAGTTCTGCACCGCGAATTATTTAACTGGTTATCTTAACTCTCTGATCCAGTATTTACCTAGATTTTTCTACAACTAATACAATTAATTTTACTACAGCCCAGAACCCGAAGTGCATTTCTCAATTCACGTACCTCTATTCATAAATCATAACATGTTAAGCTGTCTCAAATTGTCATTTTGCATTTCCCTTTCTTTATTCCAGCAGTTTTTTTCAATTATTTGAAAGAGGTATTAGATTACGAAAGAATTTTAAAATCTTATTCTTCTACTAATGCTGAAAGTAATATCGTTTGGTAAAAGAAATAATTACACAGTTTTAATAATCCTTACCATAGATTTTATTGTAAAATACTATCCTATTCTATAAAGTTTGCACCTTTTTGACTTAGAATAGACAGTAATAAAGAGCCGATACTTTAAAATTAGCCCTGAGTGAAATTTTGGATTATTAATAAGAGTATTCACTTTCTCACCATGTTATTTCACAGAGTAATTTTGAAGAGAGTTGTTGAAAATAACTTCTTTCAATAATAAATGAAGAAAACAGGTCTTTGTAATAGGATTAGCTCTACTCCAACAAGGAAAAAGTACCGAGAGCCTATCTACACCTCAGCTTGCCCAGAGTGGAAATAATGGTTTTATTGTTAGGAAAGAAACACATTGTTAACCTAAAACATATGTTCAACTCGTAATAGCGCATTCCTCTCTTTCCACATTTATTTTTAAATCGATTGAGCAGGGAGAAGAAATAGAAGAGAAAGCATAATTTGTATCTAACCTCATTTTAAGGTAATTCGTATTAATGTATAAATATTAAAAAACATTTTGTATAGTTATTTCGAAAGGAAATATTGAAATAATATTCCGGAACTAGCATTTTTTTGAATCCGATATGCTACATGATACAGAGGTATTTTCCCTGACAAAATGTAATTTAGGTAAGGTTGCTATCATGAGACGAAAGTGATGTAAAAATTCCTTTGCAACAAAATGTACTTCTTACTTATTTTCTTAAAAATATTTTGTACAACAAGCATACGAATTAAATGCTTGCAATGATTTTTATTTATCTCTTAAAATAAATAGAATGTTCTAGATATATTTTTTCTATTCCTACTGTAGACAATGGTGCGAATTTTTATTGATCAATAGCTTGCAGATTGACATTAAAGGTATCAGAAAGGATACATATTGATAACTGGTTTGTCAATCAACAAGTTTATGTAAATATTTCTTTGTTATAGGAGGGATGGTCTGAACGAAGAAGCAGTACTTTGCTTAATATTAAAGTTCACAATACAAAATCCTTTAAAACGTTGTTTGACTTTATACTACAGAGTAATTTTGTATGATATATTGATTTCCTATATGCACTCAGTGATCTTTGCTGTGGACAAAGTAGTAGTATTTTCCTGTGCAACATATGTGTTTCTGGCTGATTTTTACATGTATTTTCAGTATGTTTTACTTAGTCCTATACTTTTTGCTTATTTCTATTTTCATCATCACTGATATGCTACTATCCCGACTGCACATTTTTATCTTTTTGTTTAATCTTTTGTAATTATCACACTCACCAATATTCTTATCATCTTTTTACTTTGATGATAAAATATTCAGCCCCATAGTGACCAGATAAGAAATTCTGTCTGAGGAGAATATTATGCAAAGACACGTCCTACTGTATTAGGATAAAATCTCGGGTACGATAATTTTCACCCAATTTCACAAAGCATTGTCTGAGTGTACGATACTTAGAACATGTAGAAAATTTAGCTTTCAATGCTGAAAGATAGATAAAGTTACAGATACACCATTCCATAACCTAAATATATTTAGTCAGCTGTCTTCATAAACACACATGTTAATCTTCCTGTTTTTTGCCTCTCTCTTTAAGACATGAAAAATGACGTGACTTTTGCAGACACATTTCACGTTCGTTAGAAGTTTGCAGTTATCTCAGTTTTGAACTTTATTATGTCTGTTTAACGTTTTCAGTAATAAATACATCCATAATCTCCTAACCAAGCTCAGTGTATGCCTCTTTGCTCAGTTCCTTTTTAAACAAATTTTAGTGCAATTTCATAGGCTTTTAGGCTGGAAGCGAAACTTTAATCAACTGGAACCTTACCTTTTGCCGCAAATTTCTCTTATGCTTTTTCTCTTCACGAAAAATAAATCCACGAAAAAACAAGAAAGCCAGGATTATGCAGGAATGTAAAACAGTGTGTAATATTTTCAGGTGCACATAAAACAAAAAATAATTTAATTTGACTTCTAAAGTTAAAGAAAAGAAATTAGCACTACTAGCTGTCAGGAAAGGTCTTAGTTGTTTGTTAATACCAATGTTGAGGGTTGTCCTACTGTTGATTAGTGAAAATTGCTTCGTGTACAATAAATAATCTGCTCTTTTTTCTTTCAGCCTTATTTGTTTACCATTTCTGCTTCTCTGTTCAATCTGATTGCTTCTTTTATCATTTTTTTGTTTGGGATTGTTAATTAATTTGAATTTCTAGTACTTGTTTTTTTGCTTTTCTTCTTTTCTCATCATTATTTCTGTTTATAATACAGTAAGCATAAAAGGTATTCTAAATGCTTTAGGTAAAATATATTTTATACGCAAATCAATTCATCTTGTCCTGCACATAAAGTCGTGGCATTACCTGAGTGACAAAAATGACACATTTCATCATTGGGTATTGACTAAAGAAATACCAACTAAATAAAATACGTATTTAAAAGTTAGTCCCTTTGTGTCCAGTAATTTGTAATCTCCATTTTCGTTAAAGGTAGGAGAAGGGGTGTTTCCTTTTGATCGATTATTAATTTGAGAATGGAAAACCTTTAAACATAGCTTGGTTTAGTAAATGCGGAATGCCTGCAAACATCTCCTATTCTTCATGTTCACTGTTTATTACGATTAATTGCTATAAAGCATCTTTTTAAAGGAGGATGTTGACATTTTAATAATCATTTAATGAATTATCAATTATTATTAGTTGCTAAATTTTTAATCTGAAAAATTGAAAATAATTATTTGTACATTACTTGAATGTTACAAAGCAAAACTGATGTCATTGACAGAAACTTAGGCAATACTTTTGAAAAATATAGATGCATATAAAATTTAATTTTTATTTTGTATTGGTACTAGGAAGCAATTGAGTTCCTAATTGGATAGAAAATACTCGTTTCCCCAAGATCTTGCGATATTAAGAATATCTTTTAACCCTCATGTAAAAAAGTTAATATTTCTTTATGTAAAAAAGTTAATATTTTACACGATTGTAAAGAGAAAAGTGTAAACAGAAAATAAGTGTTTCAAGCTCTTTGAAATATGTCAAAGACAATATTTGAGTCTTGAATATGTCAACAAAATAATATACATATTTCAGTTTTAGAGTTAGGAAGGATTGGTAATAAAGAGAAAAGTGTATACAAAAAATTAATGTTTCAAGCTTTTCAAAATATGTCAAAGACAATATTCGAGTTTGCACTGAAGATACTCTTGAAAAATAAAGACTGTATGCTAACGTGTTAGTAATTAATAATTGTCGATTTTCACAGCGTATTTCCTCGGATAGTGTTCGTTATATTAGCATTATTATATCGATTCTTGACACCAATCAAGAGCAGAATCCTGCAGAAAGCATGATATAAAAGTAAGAATCCCACATATCAACAATATCGAAATGAAAAGAAAATACAGAAGTTGACTTTAAAAAAAGATTAGAACCAAAAATCCCTCCTCAAGTGGACAATACCATTAATTAGTAACATATCAAATATATTAATGCAACAGACCTATCTTAACTAACAAAATTCATAATTGATGGCATTCTCACTAGTCACTATTTAATGATCATTTAAAAGAACACCAGTTTTTTTCGAAAATAATGTACAGTCATCTACTGTCACCATAAAACATAATATCCTGCGAGTATTAGCCGTTATTGAGTGCATGTTATTGGGACGTTAGAATCTCAGTGTTTACCATAGTAAAATATACTACATAACTGTCTACTCTGTAACAAATTACGTACCGTATTTGGAATGTTTTAGTTGCTTTTCACCGAAAATATTTGGCACGTGACAAATACCTTTTATCAGCATCCTTTGGAGACCTGGTCTTCACTTACAATCCCATTCTAATGGACACTGTTTTCAAGGGAGGGCGGGCATTTAGGTAATAAAGGAAGCCACCACAGCATGTCTCAGACACAAATAAAATTGTTTACACTTCTAAATATCCAGTTTCCAAATATATATATAATATATATACATATCTATATATATATGTATGCTATATGAATGACATAATAGGCTATGAAAGAAAATCCACGCCAATGCATATTCATCGATTGTCAAATGTGACACGTAACAATCGCGTATATATACATACATATATATATATATATTATATAAATCCAGTATAGCATACAAAATAACTAAACAGATTTAGCAGCTACTACTAGTTTCATGTTTTCTTAACAATCTTCAAACTGCATCCAGATTGTTAAGAAAACATGAAACTAGTACTAACTGCTAAATTTGTCTAGTTATTTTGTATACTTTACTACTATTACTATATAAATTATATATATATTTTATATGAATGACAATTTTCTATGAAAGAAAAACCATGTCAATGCATTATTTATCATAGTTCAATGCTTATTAGAAAACTGATCTATCTCTTGTCAGAAAACTATTTGTTAGCCGCCTATAAAAACAAAAGAAGGCATTAAACATATATTCCTCAGTTACAAAAATTAGTTAATTTTATTATACTTATTTATTTCTGGATGAATACAAGCCTGGTAAAATTAAATGTCTACTTACGCGTAATTACATTAATTCTCTACACTGCAGACCAGTGTCTCCTTTTCTTACATAGTCTGAAATAATAAATCATTTTTGCTTTAAATATAAAAACTTTTCTATTTAAAACAAATTTTGTATCATTACAAATCTTAATTTTGGTTATAGTGTTCAACTGGTACCTGTTTTTTAACATTTAAATATTACCATAACACAGATGTTTGACAAGACGACTAAGGGAAGTTTCTTTGAACTCCAAAAAGGATGTTTATTATTGGGCTTCTTTTTAGTTAAAGGAACAGCAAAACATTCTTTTGGTTTATTTAGGTCGTATCATGGCACCGAAAGATTATATATTAATATAGACGATACACACCTCTTACCGTGGAGTAAATCTTGCTTTGTCCCTCAAGCGGTCAACACTTGGACTATCGATACATCTTATTGAAATTTTCATATTGTTTTTTATTTTCTTTTAATTTTATTCAAAAGTGATAGTCATCACACTGCTGGAGAAAAATTTCTTTTTGATGCCGCTAATCTTATTTATTATTCAAACAGAAGAATATTGAAGCAATAGAAAGTAGCTCTAAAAAGAATGACAACTAGATGTATTTCTCTTGGTAAAAATCATAAGTAAAAGAATTCCTTTAAGTCTATTTTGAAACTTTTGGATTAATGTAGGTTGGTAAATCAATTGTTGTAATAATTGATATACACAGTAAAGAGTATTTCAGGGACGATAAAACACAAAGTGAATGTGAAGCTGATTATTGTGATCTTTGTGTACTACCAACTTTGATGGAAGAGTGGAAGAGGTAATATAATAGTACCTTTATTCAGTTTTTTAAATAAGATTTTGCAAAATTTTGTTAGTCGAGAAGACAATTTAGAAAGAGAAGTGGAAATAGGGAAGGGTGAAAATTTTCATTTTTTCCCACACATTTTTCATTATTTTTTATTTATTTAAATATTTATAACAAATACTTATACAGGTTAGTCTTCTCAAAATAAATGATATTCACTTATGTATATATATATACATACATATATATATATATACATAGTATCAGAGTGTAACACTCAGATCCAAAGATGGTATTGCCTAAATTAATAGCGATGAGGAAACGATACATACATGAACAAGCAACAGGACAATACAGAAGACAAGACAACGAGCATCACACAGACACACACACACACACAAGTTTTTGCTAAATGACAAAAGAAAGTAAGAATGATTGTTATGGAAAGATATATATGGCAAGAAGAATGCCAAAGAAGAGTAATAAGGTGTGATAGATTGAAATAAAAGGATGAGTAATTGTCTGGTGGTAATTACAGAAATCATAGATAATCAGTCGATGACCATGTCNATATATATACATACATAGTATCAGAGTGTAACACTCAGAGCCAAAGATGGTATTGCCTAAATTAATAGCGATGAGGAAACGATACATACATGAACAAGCAACAGGACAATACAGAAGACAAGACAACGAGCATCACACACACACACACACACACACACACACACACACACAAGTTTTTGCTAAATGACAAAAGAAAGTAAGAATGATTGTTATGGAAAGATATATATGGCAAGAAGAATGCCAAAGAAGAGTAATAAGGTGTGATAGATTGAAATAAAAGGATGAGTAATTGTCTGGTGGTAATTACAGAAATCATAGATAATCAGTCGATGACCATGTCGACCATTTCCGGCATTTAAAATCTAAATAATTTACGCGTCACTGATCAGATGCCACCTCAATGATGACCGAGGAGAACGAGAAATAAAGTATTGTAGGGACACGAGCGAAGATAACACCAATAGCGTGAAAAGAGAAAAAGGTGGAGGGGAGAGGGAAATATAAAGAGATAGAAAAAAGAGAAGAAAATTAGAACAAAGAGAGGTAAAATAGATGTTTTGTGAAGTCATTTTGTAGGTTATGTTTATATAGTTAGTTTATTGTTACTGACTTTAATTTACAAAAAGTGGTCTTTATTTCTTTCGGAATTTACAGGCTATATCTGGTACTGTCAACGAGTCAAATCGTTGGAAGGAAAATTATACGTTGTTGATTGAATAAGGTAAAATGCACTTTTAGACTAAACAGAAAATTAAGTGTATAGTAAGGAAGAAATAAACTGCACCCTTTTTTAAGGTATGCACGAATGAAGACTTTGTGATACAAAGAGATGGCATGAGAAAAAAGAATTTGATTGTTATGGGAGGAATACAATAAGATTTTTTAGAAAATTCCAACTTTTTTTTTAATAAAAAAAAGTTGTGAAATATTAAAAGTCAGATACTGACTTGATTTAAGATTTGCCTCATTGCAAATATCAAGGGCCACGTTGCTAGGACAAATTAATTATTTGGTAAAATAAAGCATTTTATCATTTTTAGTGGAATATTGATCAATGAGGACGAAAGAAAAAAAAAGGCATGAATAGTAAACAGATAAGATCCAAAAGTATCCAAGGTTAGATATTGAACAGATCTTCAGAGGGAAAAAAGACACAGGTCTGTTAACCTATTACAGGTAAAAAGAGAAAGGAAAAGAAGCAGGCGAGGACATATTGCCGATATATTGTTTGCTCAAGGAGGAGAGCGAAGAGCAGTATCAAGGAATGTAATACCTTGATACATTATTTGCTTCAAATGTTTAACCCAGGAAGTAACTGTGTCATCCAACTTCAACCCATGTTAGTTAAAAAACAAGAGAAGGACGAAATATTCACATTCAATTACCATCTTGTTGTTAGGAGGTATAATATCACTTTTGAAAAATTAAGCGTAGTGTAACTGGAGAAGATTTCCTTATACCGAGAGAAAAGTTAACTGAAATATATAAATCCCTTACTATAAAGTTTAGATATTTCATTTTTATCATAACAGTTAAGCAAGTTATATGTAAAGCAAGCAACATATAAATTTAGTTGGCTCAGAATAAAAATACTATTTGCATGACAGCAATAACTAAATAACACTGGTCAACAAAGTTTTTATTGCATTTAAACCAAGCACTTGATATTATGTAGCTTTTTGCGCTGATATGAGATCTGAAGTTAGTTTTTTTCTCAATGTTCTACTTATTTTGTATTCAAGTATTTGAAATCTCATAGTTTTATCATCATCACATTGGCGTTGTAGTCCATGATGAAAAATATATTATGAAACATGTTATAAAACTCTTTAATATAGCTGGGTAATAAAAAAGAAAATGCAAGGTAGTATAAATGCATTAGAAATGACGATTTGAAACATTTCTACAAATAAAAATGGTTATAATTTATATAAAACTAATTATTAGATGAGACATTTACTACTGTTATTATTATTAGATGAGACATTTACTACTATTAGCAGAATTTGAGATACATACAAATTAACCAGTTGTGCTTGTGGTATTTTAGTAGATAAATCACGGTCATAATGTCATCATATTTTTCTCGTAAATATACAGAGTGTCCAATTGGAACAGCTGAATATTATTGCCATTATAAAGTAGAACACACTTCAAACTGTGCTCAGAACTATCTAAAAATAATCACCTGTCATTTCAAAGGTATAGCGGCATCTCTAATTCCTGAATACCTGATATTATGACAATACACAAACTTATTTCACAAAAGCAAGTTCTCGATTTCGGACGTATAACACTTTAGTTGTAAGGCTCAGCTGGCTTTTTTCTTGCAACCTGGAAACTAACACTTTAGCTGGAATTTCAGAGAGACCCAAATCAAGCACAAGATTATTCAACTCTGGTTGGCTAAACTGTTGAAGAGGAATAGGAGGTCTCAAAATTAGGATAAGCAGATTCTGAAAGTATTTCTTAAGCTTCATCAGGAGTCTCTTTCTCTTTGTCACTACCCACATCTTCAGATAGAAGAAATCAGTAACAATGTGGGACTGGGAGCTCAGCGGAGTGCAGAGTAGGTCGAATTGCTGATGGGATACCAGGACATGAGATTTTTTGTCTGTTTTTCTCACCAATGCCTTTTGTATTGACCATACAAAAATAGCAGTCATTTGTGTGGTCCCTCGGCTCTCACCAGGTCATGGGAATTCCAAAAGGTAAACCACTACGTTTCCCTGTTGTACATTCACGCAGCATTTCCTCACAGTTATGACACACAATATGTGGGGCCCATTTCTTGTCTTAGTCGC
Organism: Morbakka virulenta; assembly: GCA_003991215.1. Classification (NCBI taxonomy): domain Eukaryota; kingdom Metazoa; phylum Cnidaria; class Cubozoa; order Carybdeida; family Carukiidae; genus Morbakka; species Morbakka virulenta. Next base: position 579,214 of record RDPX01000077.1, on the reverse strand, counting down.
CAAGCGCAAGCTAAAAGTACGCTTTATAAGCACACCTCACAAACGATGTTATATTACTCCTTTGAGGAATAGGCGTAAAATATTCTCAAAAATAATAGAAAGCATCCGGTTTGTTCTCACATGGACGTCCTTGTAGCCATGATGAGATCTGAAGAAAAAAAATTCTGTTGATAACATGAACTTAATTAATTAATTTGACCATGGAATCAAAACAATTCAATATCTCTGTTGAGAATATAAACAGACAAGTAATTAATTTGACCACAAAATCTGTTGGTATCATACAGGTGTGAGCAGGAAACCTGTTAATTTAACCGAAAACGATTATAACGAAAACTTGTAAGTTGCATTAAAACTAGAGCATGTGGAGCTGAATCGATTTCAAATTTGAATTTAGCAAGTCAAAAAGGTTAAGAATAAGTAAAAAAAAGTCTTATCCAACTGCAATTTGAAAAATTTTGTTGACCAGTGTTATTAATGCTAATAACACTAATAAGGTAAAATTGAAGTACCGGTATATTCTTTTCGGTTCTGCAAAACGTCTGAACTCTTTTGCAAATAAACTGGAAGTCATACGTGCAAAGACACTAAAAACCTTTGTGACAAGCTACAAGTATCTTGCCGTCATTGTTGACCAAACAAGTTAAACCTGTAGCCTTATTTTTGTACTTACCATAACTACAAAAGACCAAGTTCTCATTTACATCTACTAGATCAATTGAAACATCATATCGCAACCACTTCTTGACTTAAAATCTACACTTGATAATAGTTACAGTACTAAGGTATCCCTGCCGAGTCCAATAAAATGGACTGTTACATGATTACCCAGGCCTTTTCTTTATAGACGTGCAAAAGCAGTTATTTGCTGTGGAAAAGGATTGCCAAACATACGAGGCCATCGATGGCCGGAAACTCTTGTAATGGTGAAAAAAAGCCTCAGCAGAGAATTCAGTTGTGAATTTCTAACAATGATTTTGATTTATATCGTCATATTAAACAGACACAAACAATTTATACTGTATCAAACTAACCCCGAGTAAGACTTCAAGTTGTTAAACGCAGGTCGCATTTTATTGAGTTAGTTTGTAAAAACAGTTACTTTGGATTTAAGAAAACCTTTTGTATCTGGTGATTTAAAAAGGAACTTTCAGTACCACACAACTAATCATTGGGGTTATTTTATCGATAAAAAGTTCTACAAATTATAAAGTTATTGAGCTATGAATAAAACAATAAATAACAAATGTTTTTTGAATGATTTTTTCTCTAGCCCTGTAGTTGAAAATAAAAAAGATTAATCAAAGGAAAAAAACCCATGGGTCATAATAGATTTTTTAATGAGAATCATTAAAAGAAGTCAAATTAAATGAAGTAAACGAAGAACATTTAAATTAAAGCCAATTGCTTGTGAACTAAGTTAAGTGTTTTCCAGGACACAATTTCAAAAGCGTTTTCAAACATGAAATAAGTTCAATGACAATGAAAATCAGAATAAATAGACTGTGACTTGCCATTTATTGTATATTTCGAGCTAGTACCTTTAAAAATGTACTGTACAGAAAACTGTTTTAATTGATAAAGTAGTGTCTACAAAAACTGTATTAGTATTATTTTGTGATTAGAGCAAATATATATCACGTTCTTTTCATATATATTTGTAAACACACTGATATATTTTTCTATATAAATTTTTGTGTGTGTGTAAGGGTAATCTTGTGTATTCGTATCAAAAAGGGCTCAATGCATATAGCAGAGCAAAAAACATAAGGTAAAACACGAAAAATAAGAACTATGGTTGCAACTAAAAGTTTCCCGATATTTCGTTGATCAGGCAGACACACGCACACACACACGCACACACACACACACACACACACACATATATATATATATATATATATATATATATGTATAAATCTCATAAAAGCAGGTAGTCGTCTCTAAAAGTATATAAATTTCAACAAAAAAAACAATTATATATATCCAAATCTCCAATAATAAAATATCATTGCTTTGTTTTGTCTGGGTCATGTCAATAAAAATATTTGAATTTTTTTTCTTTACTTCTATACTATTCTCGATGTTTCCTCTATATTTACAAAAAACAATTTTCTGTGTTTAGTTCCTCGATTAAAAAGAATAATAAGCATATATTTTATAACATTGTTGAAATATGATATTAAAAACCTTGACTTGATCATAAAATACAATCATATGATGCACATACACATACCCGAATTTCAACATACTGTAATTCGTATAAAGAATACAACTACTAGTTGGTGACACAATATATTTATTGATACAGGTTATTGGTTTGAAAAATTTGTCACGTAAATTAATTTTCTCTTGTTATTATACTGTCTACAACTCCCTCAAAAATATTTCAAAGGACAGTTAGAAAAGATGAAGATGGAGTTTTTGCATTTGTATTTCTAAAAGAGTTTTATTTATCAAGTCAAGCAAAAATGAAAAAGTTGTATGAAAAAACCCTCCCATAATGTGAAAAGTAAAATTTGAGAAAATGTGAAATTTTGAATTTGAGATATGTTGTCTGACCTTTTTATAACATACATGTGTTTGCCAGAAAATAGATTATAATTATTGAATCTGACCTTCCTTTTTTTTTTAATTTAAAGGTGTCAATCTCGATAGACAATAGATTAAAATGGCATTAAAGGTAAGTATAAAAAAATCTTGAAATATAATGAAATACAGACTATGTACTACAATGCTTGCATATTTTCTATTAAATATTTTGTTTGTCTCTTGTCTCTTTTCAAAGCTAGGTAGTAACTTCTCCCTTCTATCTTCAAAAGAGTATTGATGCTAAATGCTGTAGAGGACATGAACAGCGGGCAAAAAGAATATTGGGCAATACATGGGAGTGCTAATTTTTAGGGTAGAAGGCTAAATTCCTGTTCATTGAAATACTATATATGATGTCAAAGTGGTTCTTATCTTTTTTCCTCATTGTCTAATGTTTGTATGTTTTTAGGATTCAGGGAGCTATAAGAAGGTATTATAAAAGACTTTAATGTTAGTTTTATGTATGACTAATTCAACACTTTGCAATACTTTTCACAAATATTATTGATTTTGTTTCAAACAGAAATACCAGTTTATTATCAAATAATTTTTTCTAGAGTATGTAATCTATNTGTTTGCCAGAAAATAGATTATAATTATTGAATCTGACCTTCCTTTTTTTAATTTAAAGGTGTCAATCTCGACAGACAATAGATTAAAATGGCATTAAAGGTAAGTATAAAAAAATCTTAAAATAATCATGAAATACAGACTATGTACTACAATGCTTGCATATTTTCTATTAAATATTTTGTTTGTCTCTTGTCTCTTTTCAAAGCTAGGTAGTAGCTTCTCCCTTCTATCTTCAAAAGATTATTGATGCTAAATGCTGAAGAGGACATGAACAGTGGGCAAAAAGAATATTGGGCAATACATGGGAGTGCTAATTTTTAGGGTAGAAGGCTAAATTCCTGTTCATTGAAATACTATATATGATGTCAAAGTGGTTCTTATCTTTTTTCCTCATTGTCTAATGTTTGTATGTTTTTAGGATTCAGGGAGCTATAAGAAGGTATTATAAAAGACTTTAATGTTAGTTTTATGTATGACTAATTTAACACTTTGCAATACTTTTCACAAATATTATTGATTTTGTTTCAAACAGAAATACCAGTTTATTATCAAATAATTTTTTCTAGAGTATTTAATCTATTGACCTGGTCTAATGTAATTTATTTAACAGGACATTAATAAATGAACAGAGCCTTAGACTGTAAAATATTGTAAATGTATCGAAATATATATGAAATATTTTTTGCTTCCAGATGAGATAATTTTGACAATAATCTCTATCGATCACAAAAAAAATGCAAGCAAAAACTTTACCATTTACGTACCCGAAATCTAAAAAAAGGCATGAAAACGGGTAAAGCTAGCGTATTACTTACTTATAGACAAAAAGGATTTGCTTGATATCGACGCTGACAAAGTCGACTTCAATATCATAGTTGAAAAATTAGATTCATTCTGCAGTTCAGCAAACAAAACAGCTTTTCTGTAAAAAACTTTTTTGTGCTGGCAAAAAAAGAACATTTCCACGATTTTCTTTTAATGAAGTTAAACAGTTGGGTAAAGAATGTACATTTGTGGGCTTGAAAAATAATCTTACCTATGTTATTGAATTGTGAGTGTAAACAGAGCTCAGGTTCTACTAAATATGTCCCTAGATTCTTCAATTTAAACACAGAGTAGCGAAATAATATTCCTACATAATAGCTTTATAAAATGAATTAGCAAAAGCACACGTTTTTACTGTCAAAGAAAAAATTGAGATATAGGAGGTTCCATGTGCATACCTTTTGTTTAAGTGTTAGTCTTCAAAATCAAACAAAGTAAGCACCGAAAACTACCAAGTATTAATCTCATTCATGTATAATACTTAAAAACAAATATATTTTTCCACTAGGGGATGACATCGTAAGAAGTTTGGAAAGCAGTAAAAAATCACCTACACCAACTCCTAAAGTCAAGCCTTACTAACAAAGCTCTAGTTGGACATTGTCACCAATAGAGGAATTCCTACTTGTGAAAAATATGACCTCCCCAACTTCCAACGCAATTCCTGCAAAGAAACGTGTATCAAAAGTTGAAACAGAAGTAATAGATCTTTCCAAACGTGGAGGCAGAGTCTAAAAATAGCAAGCATCACACTCCAAACCTTTAATGTACCCATGGATAATCACTTAAGAGAAACGATTTGCCACATAACCACCAAAAACAACAGATAGGCTTCGCCCAATAAAAAAGCACTCAAGGCCAAAGTAAGCAAAAACTAATTGTATTCAAGAAAAACAATCTCCCAGATAATTTCCTCTATTATACATTGAAACCCATAGATTCTGTTGATTACCAGCAGGAAACAAGACTAATTAGCCTACACGTGTTTTTGTAGCGTACTCTATGAGTCCCACTTTTCCATTGCACAGCTAATCTGCTTTGTACATACATGAAAATAAAGTCATAACAAATCAACAACAAAACTCAATTTTAAACCTTTATCACACAAAAAGGATTTCAGAAAGATGAAATCATGGTCTCCTTGGATGTTACATTATTATACGCAAGTAACTGCATTAATGACACTTAACGAATTGTAAACAGTTTGCTTGAAAATGACAATTCATTTTCATTAAGAACAGACCAAACTCTTCTGATATCCGGAACCTGCTATGGGCAGGTCTTACTACGCTTTCTTTTCAACAAGGATATTTACACTCAAATAATTGTTGTACCAGTGGGAGTACATATTTTGTTTTTCATGAAATATTCTCGCAAGTATTTGAAGCCACACCATTATCAAGAGTGACAAAGGACCTGTTGAGAACTGTATGGGAAAGATAAGGTTTTGCCATCATCAGAAGAGATCACCTGCAAGGCTTCTTTGAGGATATTAACAGTCTATATTTGGCTAATATATCTACCACTGAAAAAGAACAAGAAAGACAAGTTTTTTGATGTTATAGTAAAGAAGCAAGCTGATTGTAACATTTCTGTTGCCATCTACTGGAAACCAACTAATGATTAGTAGTCTAATAATGCATCAAGCAATCCTGTCTCAGCTCAAAAAAGTTTCATCTGGACTTTCTAAATTGAAAAGCAAAAATAAAAATATGAAATCCAGATGAATTTAGGAAAGTAGAGAGACACATTTAGAAGATATTATGGCAAGGATGTCTTGAGAGCTTTACACGGAGGTACTAATTCCACTAAGTGCTATAGTGACCGAATGATAAATCAACAATCACCATGCAAGGTGTTTGCAGTTTAAACCTCGGCGACGTTCCGGGAAATATAGCGCAGTTTTTTTTCTCAGAAAGTACATAGAAAAAAGTAACAAATAAGAAAAGTTTTGAAATCCTTGCTTGTGGTAAAAGAGCTAAAAAATCATAAAATTTAAAGGCACCCTCTGAAACAATACATCAGCTCTATTTTAAGAAAGCCAATAAGCTCTTAAGAAAAACTGTCACGTAACACAACATCCAGTGCTTCTCCTTTAGCATATACTTTCAGAAAGGTGTATTCTTAGTTTTACTTGAGGAAGGGAACAATATTGTTTATAGACAACATTGAAAGTGCTGTTCTGCCACAAATATTGTTGAATCCATGATACCCAGACTAAATGTCAAACAAACCCTATCCTGAATGGATATTTTGCCGAATGAATATAATAGCAATCACCAATTTGCCCGAAGAGAAGGATTAAATCAGTTGCTAGTTACCCCTGAGTTTTCTGACGCGATGTCTTGAGTTGGGACTTTGAATAAAAATAATAAATAAAATATATTGTCTTGTTTCCGTAGAACGAACAAAATTAAGCTGGAATTTGGTCTTGTATTATAATTGTTGGTTAAGATTTAAAAGTGTGAATGTTGGAAATTGCTTAGTATAAGCATTGATTAAAGAATCCATTACATATTTTAAATACGTATGATTGTTATACGTTTTTTATGGAATACATTTCAATCGTGATAAGTGGTTCAAAAGATCTTCCTTGGCAGATTTGTTAATTTTGCAGACAAAAATTTGGCGGATAAGGTTTGTGGCTTCTGCAAAAGCCTTATTGTGTATCTGGAGCAAGTACAAGGGTTGNAAAGAATCCATTACATATTTTAAATACGTATGATTGTTATACGTTTTTTATGGAATACATTTCAATCGTGATAAGTGGTTCAAAAGATCTTCCTTGGCAGATTTGTTAATTTTGCAGACAAAAATTTGGCGGATAAGGTTTGTGGCTTCTGCAAAAGCCTTATTGTGTATCTGGAGCAAGTACAAGGGTTGAGCCTGTAGCAACGGTATGCGAAAGATGCGAAATTTTCAGTAATTGTATAAATCTTTGAGGAAAGTTTATTTTGTGCAGCCTGATCAAGCTATTGTTGCCTTTTAAAAGTTAATTAGCTTGCTGTACAACAATGTGGTCGTTTGAATGATTTTCCAGTCTACCTCAAGTACACCGGGGTTGGTGTGCTGCAGCGTCTGTGTTAGCCTTCAGCATGCTCTGTTCGTGCATAACTTTTGATATGTCCATGATAAAGTAGTTGCTGATCTGTTTCGTACTAACAGTATCACTGAAGAATGGCACCACTCATTGGAAAGTAATATTGGAATCACACATCCTAGTATTCAGAGACTGGAGGCTAATTTAATGAAAGAACAAGATCAAAATGAGCTGATTTTGAGACAATGTGTTGCAGGCATTCGCAATGCACCACCCAAAAACGTTACAGGACCTGTAGTGAAAGACTAAAAGATATCGTGGATTATATTTAAACTTATGTAGACCGTTATTACATACAATGTATGGACGGTTACCCCAGTTTCTCAATTCTTTTTTCCTATTATATGTATACACATGTTATGATATGAAACCAGCTTGCTTTCAGAATAATGTCTATTTGCATAAAATCTGTTGGACAGAATGTCCAACAGATTTTATTCAGCACAATGGTCAGTAGCACAATGGTCAGTAGCCATCGTGTCTGTCGGACTTAAGTTTGGTCACAGAGTCAAATAGGTCTGTCGGTCAAAAAGAAAGGGTCACAAGACAACTATTCTAAAAAGTCACACCGCAAGCCATTAACTAGCTAATTGACTTGGAAAAAGAATTAGCTCAAAAAGAGCCTACGACTCATGACATAATAAAGCCCTTACACTTACTAGTATCGTCTTATTGTCTACTGAAAATGTTACAAACATCTTTGTAGCAAGAGTTTTCTTCTAAATAATATGCACATTAAAATAAAAACAATGTTAATTAAACATATTGTTAGGGAGTCTGTTCTTATGCATCTACTTCAAAAATATGATTTTGAAATGCACGATTAAAGAGCTACAGATCTAGTGGTCTCCACTAGTTGTCAGACAGTTTACTTAGAGAAAATTATCTAAAAATTGGTTGCATTTAATATAGACTTTGTTACCAAAAAACGGAAACGATTACCTACTTTTTAGCTGTTTGCAGATAGATCTGGATAATCTAAAGACTTACTACTCGATTTAAAAAGCAGAAAATTTTCTGAGTGACGAAATCAACATGTAATAGATTACTTCTGGCTGTGTAAGCAATTGGAAAGCATAAATACCAAATCAGTCAGAACAAAAACTGAATGGGAATAAATAATTGTTGAACTCGGTTTATTGAATTTTGTACTTTGAATAAATATTTCCTTAAATGTTTTCAACGTATCAAGCGAGTGTTACAGTTATATCTGTTATAGAAAATATTTTGATATTTAAATAATATTTAGATTTAAATTTTATCGCCATTCTTATGTCTTTAGAGGTTTCTTTCGATACTTTTCTATGTGCTTACAAATGTGGCTTTGCAATGGGCAAAAGATACTAACTGTACAAAAGAATGTGAACTTTTTAGGTAAGTAAATTACTTTATAAAGCCGATTGACACTGTTTAATGAAAGAATAATTTTCGTTTATCGACTATAAACGTTAGTTTTATAAAGAAATAATGGTTTTATTGAAGAATAATAAGCATCGTATCCGTTAGTGGACTAATAATGCTTCCTACTATGCTTGTGTAGGTATCTATAACTGTTATGGTCATGAAA
>RDPX01000077.1:548328-566721 GCA_003991215.1 Morbakka virulenta | reverse complement strand
ATATATATATATATATATATATATATATATATATATATATATATATATATATATATATATATATATATATATATATATATATAAGTATATATATATAGACAAACCAATATTAATCTAATCAATGACAATTATACCGATACCAAAGACGAAGAACTACTACAAATCGAGGGTTCTGATAAAAGTTAAAAGCACAATCAAATGGATGCAATGGAAAGGTTTCTTCTTTTTAAATCCAACGAAAAGAAAAGTCGAAAGGAAAAGAAGTTCCAGTTAAAATCAAGGCGAACTTTACCGTTTATTGAGAAAGTTTTAGAAGACAATTTGATCAGCATGGTTAAGAACACTTTTCACTTTAAGCCTTTTATAGGTCGTTTTAAGGTGGTATAGACATGTGCAAAAGAAAAAGGAGGATCGCATTGCTAAACGGGTGTTGGCTATGGAGTTACCTGGCAGGAGAAAGCAGGAAAGGCCAAGGAGAAAATGGAGAGAGTGTGTAGGAGTTGACATGAGGGAACTTGGGTTTACCGATTACGATACACATGACCGACGTAAGTGGAAGGCATCAATTCGATGTGGCGACTCCTGAAAAGGAAAAGGGCGAAAGAACAACAAGAAGAAGAGGTCGGTTTAACAAAGACGACATTAAAACTATAAGTTAAAAATTGTAGTCGCTGTGCATAAGACGAAATTTCTATCAAATTCTAAAAGAACAGTGTCAAAAACATCTTCAAAATGTACAAGAAGATGTTAACCACCGCCAATGAAATCAACGAAGAGTTAAAGAACATATTTTCCAAGCTGGGAAGAACCGAAAAAGTGGAAAGTGTCGAAGCAATTGCCATATATCACAATCAAAGACCATATTAAATGTTTTGCTAATGAAGTACCATGCAGACTACACAACCCTTCAAAAAGTGATCAGTCAAGGACCCAAGATTATGTACACAATGCAACGCAACCACAGCAACGTTTTATGTATCATTCACCAATCAGAGCGTTTAGCTCATCACCATGGAAGCCATAATTCTTACGTTTTTTGTTTTTCTCTGTCAATATTTTGATTATGCCCTCAAGAATTCGTTTTCTCAAAGTTTCTAAATCACTCTACCAACTTTGTTTGTTTTAATTCTAATTAAGGACTTATATGAAAAACAGTTATGTAAACTTATATAATGCACCTGTTGAAATAATATCAAATAATTATAGTAATAATTCAGGGTCTACCAAGGAAATACGTTGCCCGGATATTTTTAAATATCTTTAACTTTTCTGTGTAAACGTCATTCTTTATCGTAGCTTATGTCATTGTAGTTTTTAGTTTGTTAGTAATTTGTTATAATTTGCAATATCCAGTATTGTATGCTTCTTTTCATGACTGTATTTATTACTTGCTAATGTTATTGCTAACATTTGTTTGGGTAATATGTGGATAATATTTTTGCATTTTTACATGTATTCATTATTATGCTGTATTTTATGTTTTGATTTGTAAAAGTGACAATGAATAAAATAATTCTAAATCTAAATCTAAATCTAAATCTAAATTCTTCTGATTTTTCTGTGTTTTTGAACAAGTTTTACACTGTAGATATTTTGTTAGATTTTCAGTCGAAGTTACTCCTAGTTTATTAAAAATTAAATTTACATAAATGCTTAACCAGTGAAGAGAGTCTAGTCATGATTGAGTTGTTTACCAACCTCACTGAGAATGAATCCCTTACTTTCCTGGTTTTTCAACATTGTCGACTTTACCCATCAATCTCAGAAACAGTTTTTGCACATGGATTGAATTTTACAAGAAAGCATCCTGGAATAGAAAGGAAGGAAAGAGAAATAATCATGTATACTAGAAAATCACTTTTATAGATAACAACCCTTGGTTCTGACGCTCCATTGCCAATATATTTGACGTGACAGTGAGAAGTTATGATTAGATAAAGGTATACGAGTTCGTTGGGGCTATTTATCTTGAATAAGCGTGGGGATAAACAGGAAATCCAGCACAGGATTATATGAAGATGATGGCTTGGCACAGCATAAAAGAGTAGGACCTATGTACCCCACCAAAATCAGTGAAGAGGTTTCAGAAAAGAGTTAAACAGGAAATCCAGCACAGGATTATATGAAGATGATGGCTTGGCACAGCATAAAAGAGTAGGACCTATGTACCCCAAGAGGTTTCAGAAAAGAGTTTGGATCAAGAATAACTGCACATATTAACATAAAAATCATACTTAAACATCTTAGATTTTTCTAGCTGTAATTTGTTTTTAGGAATTTATTACATTTTAGTATTCACAAATACTCTGGTTTTTGCCGTGTTCTAACCTCTAAATTTATGCAGCTCTTTTGTCGCTAGACTTAAATTTCCAGTTTCAAAAGTGTTTTTAAAAATGTTTGAAAAATTATGCTAAAATGTTAGGAAAATTTGAAGTTGCGAAAACGATCCCTTTTGAAGTTAAAAGTAGAAGAGATGATAAAAATTCTTGCCCCAAATAAAAATTTATTAAAGGTGGATTGGAGAGATATGTGTAGATTTTGAAAAGTCATTTAGTCACAGCAGTCTTTATAAGTTAGATAAGGGAGCTTAGCATGACGAAAAGCTCGAATGCTAACTTTCGATATTTATTCAGGCCTTTCCAGTCAGTAGCTAGACTAATTCAATGGTAATTAGTTATGTTAAATAAACTAAATTAATTTTTCACATGCAAAATATAATACCATGTGTCGTCAGGATCCTTCCCAAGGATTCTAATATCAGGGATCCATGAAAATTCTCCAATGTTGACGCCTTTCTAATCATGAAAAATGCCCTTAAAGTTGGTGATACCTCTTTTGCTTCTGTGAAATGACTACTGTAAATGCTTTTGATCTGTAGCTTCTGTTCTATTTAAAGAAAGGGTTTCAGTCCCTCTCCGAGAAAAAAAGTCTCTAGCCTACCTGGTAATAACATGGTTTTAAAAATTTATCTGAGAGTGTTTGGGGTTGCTCTTGGTTGAACTAATCTTTGACGTGTTAATCTGTGATAGATCTGTCTGTTATAGTAAATTTTTAATGTTTGCTACTTGACCAAAATTCGACATTGAAAGGTCAGATAAGGCAAATGTTTTCTTTAAGCAGCGAATTAAGCTAAATTTGTGTTTATTTAAATGAAAATTCTCTCCTTGTGAATTCATTTTTACGATTAGAAAAACCACAAAACTACAGAACGACAACACCTCTTTCAAGGTCATGTCAGCCAACATATAAATAAATATATAAATATATAAATATATAAATATATAAATATATAAATATATAAATATATAAATATATAAATATATAAATATATAAATATATAAATATATAAATATATAAATATATAAATATATAAATATATAAATATATAAATATATAAATATATAAATATATAAATATATAAATATATAAATATATAAATATATAAATATATAAATATATAAATATATAAATATATAAATATATAAATATATAAATATATAAATATATAAATATATAAATATATAAATATATAAATATATAAATATATAAATATATAAATATATAAATATATAAATATATAAATATATAAATATATAAATATATAAATATATAAATATATAAATATATAAATATATAAATATATAAATATATAAATATATAAATATATAAATATATAAATATATAAATATATAAATATATAAATATATAAATATATAAATATATAAATATATAAATATATAAATATATAAATATATAAATATATAAATATATAAATATATAAATATATAAATATATAAATATATAAATATATAAATATATAAATATATAAATATATAAATATATAAATATATAAATATATAAATATATAAATATATAAATATATAAATATATAAATATATAAATATATAAATATATAAATATATAAATATATAAATATATAAATATATAAATATATAAATATATAAATATATAAATATATAAATATAAATAAACATTTTGCGTAGGAAAAGTAAGGTCGAAATTTGCCAGTTTGTGGAGAACCATTATTTGGTCACAAAACAATTTTTTTGCGCGCTGAGTACGAGTGGTCATTAGGAACTTTGCCTAAAAGTAAGAAATAGGAGTTGTGTTGTTTTTGTGATGTTATGATTGATGTTGATGATGTTATATAGCACTTTTATTTTCGTAAGCTAAGGTAAGGCGTTTCTGTTTGATCACAGAACCTTTGATAATCAATGTAACATTATGGTTGGAGTCTATATCTAAAATTGATGTATCATCAATGGTAAGTCAGCATTTTAAGTTTTGTTTTAAGTAGACGAGTGTACAGAATAAGGCTTCTTTTAAAAGTAATTAATAAGTAATAATTTGAATTTTCTCATTCTAATTTGGCTTTTTGGTAAACTCATTCATAATAAAATGTTTTGATAACATGGTAGTGTAATTTGTTTTTGATTGTGCTGAGGTGTCCAATTAATATCCAAGAGCGCTATTTAGCCTAGCTGTCACCTGGTTTCATTACGAGCTCCACAACACAATATAATTTGTCTAGAGGTTCTATCTATCTGTACCTGTAGGTTCTTATAATCATAATTTCTTTCACAGAGATGTATTACTGAGCTGACATTCAATGAATGGAGCAAAAGCAGGCTTTATTTGTACTTCTTTCCTTCCCTGTTTGATCGAGTCATTTAGCAGTTGCAAAATATCCAATGGTCTTGATGATTTCTTTTACACACAATATTGTTTTTTCCATCATTAGAAAATCGATAGGAATGTCCAATACATTTTAGGGATTTACTCTGATCACTTCTATCAGATTTAAAAATAATGAACCTGCGAAATTATCTGCCAATTAAAGGACAGAATCCTTTAGGAGGCGCAGTTAAAATAGAGATTGCTATTTTGTATCATGATTTGTGACTGATGTAAAGCAAAAGTTATTTAAAATTTCCAGGTACGGTAATAGATATTTCTGGACAGTTAGTAGACTGTACCGATTTTCTAGGTATTAATCTGGTGTACAAAGCGCCATTCTTCTTATAGAATGGCGTTTTATTATCATTTGTTGCGCTTTGTAACCGAAAACAATATAAAATCGACCACAACTGATGTTCTTCCTATTCTTTGTGGTATTGAACCTGCCGACTTAAGAAGAGATAAAAATATATTGAATTTACATAATCGTGTGCTATCAGAGTACTTTCAGAAACTGATGAACGAGGAGAATCCAAGAATCGCGAGATCAGCAGAACTCTACCCAGACAAAAACGAGCTGGAATTGATCACCGAACAGGAAGTGAAAACTGCTTTGACGAGAATGAAGAACGGGAAAGCGGTAGGGCCGGATAACATACCAATAGAAATGTGGAAAAGCTTGGGAAAGCTGGGAATAAAATATCTCACCAAGAACAGCAATGTGATACTGGAAGGAGGAAAGATGCCGGAAGAATGGAGAAAAAGTACGCTAATCCCCATTTATAAGAACAAAGAGGACATCCTGAGTTGTGGGAACTATAGGGGTATCAACTTAATGAGCCACTCAATGAAGCTTTTTGAAAGGATCATAGAGACTAGACTCAGGAACTTGGTGCACATTAGCAATGAGCAGTTTGGCTTTGTAAAGGGCAGATCAACAACAGATGCAATTTTTGTGCTGAGACAACTGCAGGAGAAATACAAAGAGGGACGGGAAGAACTCCACGCCATTTTTATAGATCTAGAAAAGGCGTATGACAGGGTACCGAGGGAGGAAGTATTCTACTGCATGAGAAAGAAATACGTACCAGAAGGATATATCAGAATAGTCAAGGATATGTATCAGGACTGCACAACTGAGATACAGTGCACAGTTAGTCGCTCCACCCCCTTCGAAGTGAGAGTGGGCCTACACCAAGGTTCAGCACTCAGCCCCTTCCTATTCGCAATAATCATGGATTGCTTAACAGAGGGAGTTAGAACACAAGCGCCCTGGAAAATGATGTTTGCGGACGATGTGGTTATATGTTCCGAGGAAAGGGCCAGACTAGAGAACGACCTGGAGAGCTTGAGAGATGCCCTTGAAAGCAGTGGGATGAAGATATCCAGGAGCAAAACTGAATACATGCGCCTGAATGGGGAAGAAACCGGTACAATCAGGATGGATGGATGCCCACTCCCTAGAGCCCACCAGTTCAAGTACCTAGGGAGTACCCTCTCTGAAGATAGAATCTCAGAGGCTGAATTGCAAAAACGGATACAAGCAGGATGGTCCCCAGAAAAGTCCAAGGGAAGCTATAGAAAGCAGTCGTGCAACCCGCTATGACCTACCCCACGGAAACCCTACCACTTACCAGAAACCAAGAGAGGCGAATGGAAGCAGCTGAAAACAGAATGAACCGTATCCGCTGCTGTTGGACTAGAAAAGACCATGTCAGGACGGAGAGAGTCAGAGCAGCGTTGGGGGTAGGAAGCGTAATTGCCAAATGCCAGCAAGGAAGGCTGAGATGGTTCGGACACGTACGAAGAAGGGACGAGGATTACATCGGGAAGAGAGTAATGGAGATTGTCATACTGGGGAAAAGGAGACGGGGGCGTCCGAAGAGAAGATGGAGTGACAGTGTCGAAGACGACATGAAGCAAATAGGCGCCTCGCCGACTGACGCCTAAGACAGGTCGAGATGGAAGACGCTAGTGTCAGCCACAGCGACCCCTGACGGGAAAAGCAGGAAGAAGAAGAAGAAGTGTGCTATCAAAGGAAGGGTACATTCTTAAAAAAATGGTGGCATATCCACTTTCAAACAGTAGGTTGAAGAGCAGAGTTCCACTTGCGAATCTCATGCACCTTTTAGCTTCCACTTTAAACGATACAGCATCTGTCAAATCCTGGGCTGCTGATGTGTGGAAACAGCGATGGAGTAATATAGACAACCATCTCTCCCAATTTATTCCTGAACCTACAGTGAAACCTCCAGGACATGACCTGAAGCGTGAACAATGGGTGCTCTTTAATCGATTACGATCTGGATATGGACGATATGCCGATTTCATGCATAGAATTTGTCTAAGTGATAGTCCGTTTTGTCGTTGTGGTGAAATTCAATCCCATCCATAGGAACTGATTTGCCAACTGATAGGTATTCGAGGTGATATCAAAACTGTTGATGAGGACTTCGGTTTGTGGCTCAATGGCAATGTCTTAGATATTTAGCATTTTTTGTGTGTGGTTGTGGGAGACTTCATGAAGACTTTTTCCCACTGTTCTTGAATATATCTTTTCGTAATGGCTTCATCGTACCAAGCATTGGGCTGGAATGTCACCCGTACCTTAAAGTCCTAAGATTCTCGCTCTTTGTTGGTTTCTCCTAACCTTTTTCACGAAATATAAACAGACAGAAAAAAGCCTTGGGACTTATTAACATTGTGAGTATATTGCACTGCCTCTTATCAAGACCGGAAGAACCTGATACACACCATACTTTACTGCTTTCGTTATCCGCATACCTTTTGCCATCATCAAGTACATACTATGGTTGTGAATGTCTTTTACATGGTAAACATGATGTCTGCGAAAGCGAAGCAGTTTGGAACAGAACCTTTTTATAGCTGGTACCAAATATTTAGGATCAGTTTGTGCTGTGTATATCTTTCTTTGAAGTCGGAAAAAAAAGTTAGCAAACGTTAGAAACGTTAGCATGAAATTAGAACAATGCTTAGAAAAGAGTCGGCGTAATAGAGTTGTGTTGAGCATAACTAGAAATACATTTATATACTTTTAACGTAAAGAAATAAAACAGGTTTTTTTAATTTTGTAAAACATAATAATTTCAAGAATAGCCATTAAAAACTGTTTTAATTCTTTGTACGAATAAAATGCACAAGAGATATTTATGATGTAAAGTACATAATAATAATAATAGTAGAAGTGTGTGTAAGGTATAGTTATAATAAAATTAGTGCTTTTAGAACAATTTGGAGATAGTTTACAGTACTACACGCATATATACATTGTCTTTGCCGAGACTGCTTGAACTGATCGAAAAATTCATTGTCAGGATAAGAAAGGGGAATTACAAACATTAAAAAAAATATGAATTTAAACCGTTAGGGTTAGGGAGCTTATAAACAGAAGGCTTTTAAACAGGGTGTTACAACCATGGAGGACTATAACCTGGATTGCTTACTACCCTTTATTTACTTTCTGACCCATGGACTCCTAAATAATAACATCTGGACTGGAAACCTTTCAGAAATCTGGTGTTGGGTGTACAAGATGAGGCCGATACAAACTGTAGTTCCCAGACCCTCAGCAACAAACGCTGTCGCCATTAGATAAAGTGCCGATTTTTGACTGTGAAGAATACAGGCACGGTTAAGGAATGTGCTTCTGTTGGCTGCAGTAGTGCCTAAAAGGCAGTAGAAAATCGCGCTGGCTTGACATTTCATATGTTTCCTTTAAATGACGATGAGTTACTTCAACACTGGATGAGAAAAAGTTCACGAAAAGACTTGTTGCAAAGGAACATTCTAGGTTAAGCTCTCTTTATTTTACCGTGGATTCGTTTGTCAGTCAAAGCACGGATTACAACACAAGGCGTCCGAGGAAGTGCAAAGAGTTTATTAGAAGGTATTTAAGAGACTTTGCCATAATTTCTTCATAACACGTTTAAGATGTTTCGTAGCTTGGGAAGGTTTAAGATATTCAAGATTGAGTAGTGACGGTTGAAAGAAATTTGCTTTGCTATAGAAGCAGGTCGTGAAGGCTGATCTTTGTTATCAGTACTGACACCTTTCATTGATAATATAAGATAAAAGTTATATCATATCTGATAATGAAACTAATATTTAACTAATCATTTTGCGTTACATGTGTAAGGCACATAGCCGTTTTAAACAAATCATAGTCGAGTTTTTACGTTGAAATTTTGGAAATGTCAGCATCGTAATGATTTACTTCCGATACTTCCGACCAACTTCAGATTTTTCTGTTATTTGAATGTTGTTTTGCTTCAGAAGTATCCCATTAGGTTCACAATTCAGTCTGTTTAAAATTGATGCTCACTTAAGACTGTTTATTATTTATGTTTTACCCATTTTTTCTCGTTTAAGGAGACTCAGAAAAGATGCTGTGCCAACATTGTTTTTATTTCTCATGTTCTGAAATTATGGCATGTATTAAATGTGAGAACAACAACTGCAGGAAAACACAGTCGTGACATTACAAGAGATCCTGTACGCTCAGTTAATGACTGGAAACTGAAGTACCAGGATGAGTTTTCAGATTTCCTAGACAGGTGGAAATCACTTGGGGAAACTTGGATTGACAACGGAAACATTTACTGCTGTGACACACACGTGTAGGACTCTTCCACTGATTGGCAAATATCTTATAGAGCTTCAAATATGTTCTGTTTGGAAAACTGCATTCTGACAACATTGAGAGCCGCTTCGGCTGGTACAGACAACTGTCAGGTGCTAACTATTTTACTTCTCTGAGACAGTTGCTGGAGAGTGAGAGGAAAATTAAGGCTATATCCTTTCTTAAATTTTCTGATATAGATTTTGATGTAGCATCTGGGTCATTTCAAGAGAGCAAGCAAAACAATCTCCAAGAGTGTGATTTTAATAAATTCACTGCTGCCGTAATGGAAGATACATTTTTAACTACTACTAACATTGCAGATGCAAATGCCATTTATTATGTATCAGGGGCCATTGTAAGGTCAGAGTTAAGACAAAAAGCTGGGTGCCCTTCCTGCGGTAGTATCTTACTTGATGGTGAAAAATCAATAATCCTTCGGGAAAGTGACTTGGATATTGTCAGTGAAAACGTAAAAAAGTTCTCAGAGGATATCAACAGAGGTGGACTCCTTTCACCAAGTACTACAGCTTATAGTTTGTGTATGGCATGTTTTAAAGTATTTACTGTGATTAAGTCAAATAAGGAACTCAGGACATTGTTTCTCTCAGAGACATCACAAAAGTATTGCTTCAATATGCTCATTCTGTCCATTTTGTCTTTGGATACAGACTTGCAAGAACATGTGGGTTCTAGCACCTACTGTGACCATGGGCACAACTTTCTAGAGAGTCTTATTTGTAGAATTTTCAATTGCATGATGAAGAACTTTGAAAAGGAGTTGACTGTCTGTTCAGAAAAAGGCAGGGAAAAAAAAGAAAGATAAGCAAACTGTGTGGAAATACTCAGTAGTCTGTTGGGTTCTTTATATTTCATGTTTTAAAGACAGTTGTAGTTTTACATGTTACTTAGGTTTTGTTTCCCATGGTTCTGCCATCCTCAATATTATGTAAATAGGTTATACAGTTTTTACAACATAAAAATCACTAAGTTACATGCAATTTGTGTACTTTTCTGTGTTTATCACTGATTTTGACCATTTATTGTAACCCCGACCCCCCTCCACAGACATAGCTTTCGTAGACTTCCCCCTTATCAGTACTTTACTGTAATGACTGGTCACTATTTTGGGGAATTGGAGTTTCATCATATGATTAGAGAGATGTAAGGAGAGCTGCTGATAGTGTAAGAATGTACTTTTGCTTCTGAGAAAAACTGGCCTCATCTTGTACACCCTGGAATCCAGTTTCCAGTCCAGATGTTATTATTTAGGAGTCCATGTTTCTGACCATGCCACAGAATTTCAGTTCAAGCAGGTCTTTATTTTACGTTCGCTTTTTCTATGCACTTCATCTGGATTTCGCTATAACAAAACTAAACAACAACTTTCAAACTCATTTGCTGGTGATGTTATGCGACACAACAAACAATTCATCCTACTTGTCCTTGAAAACATTTCCTCATTTACAGCTGCATCCTTCATAGCCTAGTCGAATACCCACACAGCCTGGAAAGGGATCATCACTAAGCACTATAATATACTTGGACCACTCGACGCTCCTGTTGCACTTATTCGACTAGACAAAGCACCAAGAATTTTGAAATTAGTTCAAAGTGTATCCTTGTTCTAATCAGAAAAAACGCTGAGGTTCACGTACATCAGGAAATTCCCGAACTCTGTTTGTAATAAACTCTGAGAGAGGAGCTAGGGTTCACACGTTTTTGGATTTCAAGGCTGGCATCGTATTAATCGGTGGTGACAACTTAACGTGAGTCAGATTTCGTCTAATTTAGAGAAATGACCTTTTCATCTTGTTTTAGACTTATGTTGGGGCTAATCGAACAATTGGTCTAATTGTTCAGTCTTTTATTGTAAAGATTTAAATCAAAATTTTTAGATCTTGAAATTATCTCTAACCTTGCTATTGGTCCTACATACCTATGTATTTCTATTGAAGTATTATTTAATTTGTTTACATTAATCTTATTGGCGATAAAAAGGAAATGGGAGTAATTGGCTATCTTAATCAAGAATGGAGAGACAAACGGCTATCAAATCCCAAAGGTCATACAGTTATTCATCGAGACATCAGTGTCCTGTGGTCCCCTGATATTTATTGTTCCAACTGCAGAAAATCAAATATAGACACCAAGGGAGGAACGGAAAGGCACATGATTCGAGTTTCAACGGACGGAAAAATATATTTTAGCATTAGGTAAGTGTGTACAATTTATTTCATACAATTTCTAATGCTTTATTTTGTTTCAAACCTAAACTTGAAAAAAGATTTTTATCTTCCAAATATATGCTAATACTTGTTCGTTTTGCTCAGTTTTTGGAACTCAACCAATAATGAAGTATATTTTTTCAATTTTTTCTCATGTTAAAAGATGATTTATCAGAGTAAAAATTACAAAAATATAAAGTAAGAAAATACTGATACAGTCTTTGTTTTAAATCTTCAACAAAATTATTTTTAAATTAATATAAGATACCAACTTAGATGCTTCCAAAAATATGCTAAAATTTTTTTATTTTGCTTAGTTTTTTGAACCCAACCAATATTAAACTTTTATAACTGCTTACAACTAAACCATATAGATGATTAAAACTTTAAAAATTCCTTTTGTCTTTAATTTTCAAGTCTTAATCAAGTGACCTTGGTATGGTAGAGGTTAAAATTAAAACTATTAGACCGTAAAAGTATTCTGTATTCTGTTGTTGTTTGTTTTTTTGCCTTTGTTTAACTTTATCAGTCTTCTACCGGGAATGTGTCGGCTTTGTGCATCATAGCAGACCCCCTTTTCTATCGTTAGGCAAACCAGGGTCGATATTATTGCGTCTCCTTTGCCCCACCATTAACACTAAGGACAAGTTCCGAAGTCGGGAATTGACAATAAAGTGGTAGTTAGAGCTTCTAGTCACAACATAACGGTCGTTTAAAATTCTATTTGTTCTATTTATTGACTGTTTTCTACCTTTATTAATAGGAATAAATATTTAACATCAATAATATGGCTGAAGATGGTACAGGTTACCGAAATATATTCCGCAATGATAACACATAACGTCATCTATTATTTTATTTATTCATCATTGACAAATACTTGATGTATCATTTTATTTTCTCTCTCCAACAATGCCTTGAATTCTTTATCCTTCTATAATGTCGTCTG
Source organism: Morbakka virulenta (assembly GCA_003991215.1). Lineage (NCBI taxonomy): Eukaryota > Metazoa > Cnidaria > Cubozoa > Carybdeida > Carukiidae > Morbakka > Morbakka virulenta. The sequence goes on along the minus strand of RDPX01000077.1, from coordinate 554,207 downwards.
TTACTCGGATGGAGAGTGTATTTCATCAAAGGCTTTTATTATTTTCTAATGTAATTGGTTTCATTTTAGGGTCAAACTGATCAGTTCATGTTACATGCAACTTCACGATTTTCCATTTGATCGACAAGTTTGCAACTTGGAATTCATGAGCTGTAAGTGATATTTGATGATTATTTTTTTCTAAGCCAAATTTATTTCTTCTTTCAAATTTATTCGTTTGTTTACTAATTTCCAGTTTTGAAGACGATTGGGCTTTAAGGCATTTTTTCTATTTGTCTCAACGTAGGGACATAATTAGAAAAACATTTTTTCGAACTTCAAGGGAAAACTTTAAAATGCTGGTTCTGTGCAGGCTCTATAACAAGGACGATAGGAAATGTACTTTTATTGGCATAGACCTTCCAAAGAGGACCAAAGAATCACGTATAAAAGTGGTGGAAGGAGTAGTCAAGTGGACTACCTAGGCTACAGAAGAAGGCAATTAAACGAAGTTACTGACTGCTTTGTAGTTGGAGGAGAGTGTATTGCTGCACAACATAAAGTGGTAATATGCAAGCTTATAATTAAAACCAAGAGGAAAAGTAAAAGACAAGTTGAACCAAGAATAAAGTGGTGGAAGCTGAGAAAAGCTGAGTGTCGGAGGAAGTTCAATCGTGAGTTACAAGAAGAACTACGTTCAGTCACGGATGTGCTTGAAAATTGGTCTGAACTTACTGAAAAAATCCGAGAAGCAGCCAAGTCAGTCCTGGGGGTAACATCAAGTGGCAGTAGACCAGACAAGGAAACATGGTGGTGGAATGATGCAGTACAAGAGAGTATCCAAAGCAAGAAGGAAGCAAAGAAGGCATTTGACAGATCAGGTCAGGAGGAGGATAGAATGGAATATGTGACCAGAAGACAGCAAGCAAAACGAGAGGTAGCCAAAGCGAAGGAAGAAGCGTACAACGATCTTTATGACAGACTGCACACAAAGGAAGGAGAAAAAGATTTATTCCGAATTGCGAAGCAAAGGGACAAGGCATCAAAGGACATCCAACATGTTAGAGTTATCAAGGATGCAGATGGAAGGCTATTAGCAGATGAAAATGAGGTGTTAGAAAGATGGAAAAGTTACTTTGAAGGTCTCATGAACACCGAAAACCCCAGAGAAGTCAGAACGGAAGAAGCTCAGAGAGTTGAACGTGAAGTTAGAGAAATAGACAAAGGTAAAGTCAGGAAGGCATTGAGGAAAATGAAAAATGGAAAGGCTGTAGGTCCAGACAATATACCTATTGAAGCATGGAAGTGTTTAGGTGACGTAGGCCTAGAGGTGCTCACAATGCTCTTCAATAAGATCTTAGAGCTCGAAGAAATCGCAGTCGAATGGAGGAGGAGTGTGTTGATCCCTGTGTATAAGAACAAAGGAGATGCGCAAGAGTGTGGCAACTACAGAGGCATCAAGTTAATGTGTCACATTATGACGTTGTGGGAATGGCATGAGAACATCCAGAGTAGCAGAAAAATATGTAAGATTAATGAAAGATATGTAGGACAGTGAGACTGCTATCAGAAGTGCAGCAGGAATAACTGATTGGTTTCAAGTCAAGGTTGGAATCCATCAGGGATCAGCGCTGAGCCCCTTCCTATTTGCCATAGTCATGGATCGACTCACTGACGAAGTCAGGAAAGAAGCACCATGGACAATGATGTTTGCTGATGACATCGTGCTGTGCAGCAAGACAAGTAATGAGGCTAAAGAAGAACTGGAAAAGTGGAGAGATGCCCTAGAAAAGAGGGGATTGAAAGTCAGTAGAGCAAAAGCAGAATACCTTGTGTTAAATGGGAGAGAGAATGACAAAATAACTATGGACGGATCAGATGTCACAAAGACTAAAGACGTCAAGTACCTGGGATCAACAGTGCAGTATGATGGGGGATGCGACAGGGAAGTGAAAAAGCGAATACAGGCAGGATGGAATGGGTGGAGGAAGGTAATGGGAGTACTGTGTGACAGAAGGCTATCACAAAAAGTGAAAGGAAGAGTATACAGGACAGTAGTGAGACCAGCTTTGTTATATGAGCTTGAGACGGTAGCAACAACAAGGAAACAGGAAGCTGAGCTGGAAGTGGCTGAGTTGAGAATGCTAAGGTGGTCGCTTGGGGTCACACGCCTGGACAAAATCCAAAATGAGTACACCAGGGAAACAGCACATGTTAAAAGATTAGAAAGACAGGCAAGACTTAAATGGTTTGAACATGTGATGAGAAGAGAAGAGAACTATATCGGGAGAAGAATGTTAGAGATGCATCTGCCTGGGAGGAGAAAAAGAGGAAGACCAAGGAGACGTTACATGGATGCAATTGAAGAGGACATGAGGGCGTTGTGAGTGAGAAGAGAGGACGCTGAGGACCGTACCAAATGGAGATGCATGATCCGCTGTGGCGACTCCTGACGTGAGCAGCCGAAAGAAAAAGAAGAGGAGACCTATATTTGTTAGTGCGATACCTGATAATATATTAATTAATTACAGAATATTGTTTTAATGAAAAATAGGGTAGCAAATAAAGACCTCAAAGCGACAGTTAAATATTCTTAATTAATGTGGTATTTTAAATGATCAAAGTATGGCATACGATCATAACAAGTAAACTGAAACAATAAAATAATTTTTATCGATAATTTATTTTATAAAATCATCAATTAGCGCATGTTATTTTTATTTTTTCTATATAACTTTATTGTTTATTCAAAAATCGTCTTATATGCACTTTAAACTTTTCCCCTTCATTTTAAGGACCTTATCCTGACCCATAGATATTTAGATTTTCCTGTTCTGAATACTAAATTTCTAACGCCAATTTTTTAAAAATTGAAATCAAATCATGCGAAAAATTGTTTTGAAAGTAAGCAACAGTTGTAATAGGTAACTAACATCTCACCCCGTGGCATTATGCTCCCATTTTCTCCCCTGGTTATATGTAATGACAAGTCAAATTAAAATGCTAAACAGTGGAGTAATAAATTTAGTTATTTTTTGAAGAACGATCTATAAGAGTGAGATGCATATAATCCAAATAGTCTTTAAGAAGGACGGTGTGAAATAGATGATAAGTTTATATTTATCTTTAAATTAGCTTATAACAAAACATTTAGCTAAATAAAAATACTGAGTTGTTTTCTCTTTTTGTTTCAACAGACAGCTTTAATTCAAGTTACATTTTGTATGAATGGGCAAGTCCTGTTGTCCTTGAATTTAGAAACTTAGCTCAATTTGAAGTCAGGCATATAAACACAAGCATACAATCAATGGATTATCAATCAGGTTTGAACGCTAAATTGCAATAATACCATTTTTGAAGATTTTTTGCAACCTTTCCTTCTTCTAAGCTACCTCTAGTATTTATTATTATTTTGTATTGACAACAGAGGAAGTTCATTAGTGTAACCCTTTCTCTCTTTAAAATACAACAATTTTAGTTTAACTTTATTTAATGTAGTAATGACTGACAGCCAATTTTATGGGGAAAAAACCAACCCACGTGATTCATCTGGGCAGGAGCATCCTAATTTCATGTTGCTCAAAACCTAAATGACTCATGCTTTGATGCAAAATGCAACCATCTGATGCTCTACCTTCTTTTTTAAAATTAAAGAACCTCTTCCATGTTCATAGGTTGCAACACGTAATGGCAACGTATCCGGTGAGCAGGGGGCTTTTGAAGCCAACTGTGGTATTTGAACTTGAAAGAAGATATAAAAACATTGGTTTTTTTATACTCTCATTTTTCATTAATAAATTAGTTATTGCCTGTTTACTTAACTATGTGTCTGATGTCTATAGTTGTTATACAGTGACCATTTCTGGATATTGCAACAATTTGGGCAACAGTGTCACCCTTGGAAGTATGATGTAAAAATAACTGGAAACCTACTGTATGCTCCTGAACGAAATATTTGTTTTCATTTTTGCTAAAGTCATCAAAAATAATTTGTATGACATTAAAAATTTGGTGACAAATTTCATGGGAATCTAAAAGTTTTAATAGAAAAACTGATGAAATAAGACAAACCAATCCAGGATAAACCACTAAAAGGGGATTATATTTGTTTTTCGGGAAAACAAGCAGATTTTGGACAAACGTAGCTGAGAAAAAGCTTACGACTCATGACATGATAAATAGCTTATATCAATGGCTTCCACTGAGTCCATAAATTCAAGAATTTTCAAGATTTATCTTAGCTACTTTAACAAATATATTGTACAGTCATGCCCCAAATTGTCGACCCACTTGTAAAACTTCATAATTTTATAGTAATATTGTCTGGTTTTCAGCAATGAATTTCTCATATTTTTGAAAATAATTTCATTGCTAGGTCCTAATTCTTATAAATTCTGTATAGTTTAAGTGAACTGAGGAAAGTTATTTTGTTGTAAAGTAAAGCTTGAATCAAGAAGCTTTTAGAGGCAATATGGGTTCTGCAAAACCTGTAAAAATATACTGTCACGTACTAGCAATGTGCAAGTCCTCCTATCTTGCTGTGAGGAGAAACGACCTTTTCTGAATGAAAGTACGTTTACTTAGTTACATTCAGCATAAAGCCAGGCGCAGTGTTTCATTAGAAACCTATACAATCCAAAGTACTTCTCTGCCAGACAACAACAATGCCCCAAAGTTTTGATCTGATGTGGTACGTAAAAAGGAGGACTTGATGATTTGTGAGACATGCCACCTAGAACAACTATCAATACTGTCACTTATAGAGGCGTTTTTGAGGAGAATTTCAAACACATCATGGGTGGTGCACCATATCACACAGGAAAGATTGTGCAGACGTGGTGCCAGAATCAGTCCATTAAAGTGATTGGGTCATGGCCGGGGTCATGGTTTGATCTTACTACTGTTTGGTATATTGAAATTTCCCTTACAGTCTGCTAAAACATGAATAGGTCGAATTCCACCAAGGATATAAATTATCATTGCTACAAAAGTCGGACATACAAAGTACTGATTAAAAGTAATTTTAGTTCCGCATGTATCTTTGACATGTCGTTAGATTGTCTAGTTTGTCTCTCTTGTTCAGATAAAGATACAATTTCAAGAGGTTTTCGAAAGAACTACATTCCTAAATGGGATACCAAATGCAATGAACTTGCTTTTCAGCATGAAAAAGCTCAGTCTCTTGACGAAACGTTGTCTTCAGCTAACCATCTTTTCGATCATCTTAATTCTAAACGGAAAGAACAATGGACTGCCACTGTTGAGGGCATCAATATGAAACGATCCAGTCGAAAAGTATGGTCAACCATTAACAAACTCACTGGCCGAAAATAAGTCATCCCAAATCCGAGTTTGATTAGTCCAAATGCAATTGCTTCATGTCTTCTAAGCGATGGGAAGTACAAAAACCCTAATCTCCAATTTACAAGAGAAGTAAATCGACAATTGAAAGAAGAATGGAATTCCCCATCAGTAGATCAAAACCTTTGTGTTGAGTTTTCAGTGATGAAATAATATCTGTCATTAAATCACTGAAAGCCGGTAAAGCCCCAGGCACAGACAACCTACACCCTGAGTTCTTTCTTCACATCCATGAGAACTGCATTCAATGGCTACGATCTTTCTTCAATGTCTGTCTGCGTACAAACAAAGTACCCAAAATATGGAAACTTGCAAAAGTGGTTGCTGTGCTTAAACCCAAGAAACCACCAAATGCTGCTAGTAGTTACAGACCAGTAAGTCTGCTTTGTGTTCCCTCTAAGCTTTACGAAAGATTACTTTACAATCGTATACAACCAATCACTGAAACGATCTTACCCAAGGAACAAGCAGGTTTCCGGCCAGGTCGATCTTCCCAGGATCAAGTTGTATTACTTACAGAGGATATTGAATATGCTTTT